>PISW01013221.1:0-27427 GCA_004023785.1 Mungos mungo
CACCAATGTAGTGCATACAGATCAGCCTTGTGGGGCAAAGAGTTAGGGTGAAGTCTGGGTCTTCAGAAGCAAATGAAAACTATGTGGCCCAGATGGGATTTTTCAGTTACAGTTGGAGACATTTTAAGTTTGGATGGTACCTACAAAAGAAAAGAGAGAAACACAATAAGAACATCCTGCGACTTCCAGATCTCCATGACCCACAGAACAATCTTTCCATGAAAACCCGATGCCTCCCTAAGACATTACATGTGGCCGTGCACTGGAACGATGCACGTGACCAGTGGTGCTGACCCTTCAAGTGTGCAGGATGTCTGGTTGAATTTTCCTGGGTCTTTGAACTCTAAATGCCCTTGCCTGATTATGCAAACTTTGTGTCAAGAGGAACACGTGGGAAGGGGAGGCAGTGGAGACTGAGAGCTGGAAAGAGGCTTCATTCTGGTTGGCTCTCACCGCATAACAAACCATTCTGAAGCGTGGTGGTTAAAAACAAAAACCATCCTTTATTCGTTCTCATAAAGATGCAATTTGGGCAGGACTCAGTGGCAATGGGTCATCTCTGCTTTTGCAATTTTACCTGAGATGGTGGAGGAGCTGGAGGGCCGGCTTCTGTGTAGCCTCACTTGCAAGTAGGTCCAGCTCACAGATGGAAGGGGAGTCTGGGGAATGGGCCAATGACTTTATGCTCTCTTCAGGGGAGACTCTCAGGGCCGGGCCTGGGCTTTTTCACAACATGACAATCAAGTTCCAAGGGCAAGAACCCCAACAGGGCAAGGACACATTGCCCAGATCTAACCCTTAGAGTCACGAAGTGTTGCTTCGACCATCTGTTATTTATGGAAACAGTCCCAGAGTCTGCCCTGTTCCAAGGTAGAGGACACAGACTCCCCATCTCAGTGGCAGGAGTAACAGGGTCAGGTTGTAGGAAAAGTAGAAGCTACTGTCACAGCCATCTATAGAAACTACAAACTACCGCTACCACCAGTCATCATAAATTCAGAAGAAAAAAAAGAAATGGACATTACTACCAAAACATATGCCACATTTTTTAAAGCACCCTCATAATCCCATTAAAATTTTTTTTCCTTTTTTATTCTGTTTTTTATTTATTTTTGAAAGACAGAGAGAGACAGCACAAGCAGGGGAGGGTCAGAGAGAGAGGGAAACAACAATACCAAAGAAGCATCCAGGCTCTGAGCTAGCTGTCAGCACAGAGCCCGACGCCGGGCTCAGACCCACGAACCTTGAGAACATGACCTGAGCCGAAGCTAGATGCTTAAATGACTGAGCACCTAGGTGCCCCCATTTAAATCACCATCAAATATGCCCTTCCCAGCTTCTTCCCTGATATTTTTCATTTGTTCATCATACTTCTTTAGCAATTTTATCTTTTCCTCCCGTTCTTCCTTTGATTTATGAGCGTATTCCTTTTCTACTAGTTTAATGTCATTATTTAATTGATCGGTATAGATCTTCTTCAGGACTTCTGCCCGTTGTTTGAGCCTTTCTTCCATTTCTTCATAAACGGAATTGGTAAAATAAGCCCCTCTGTTGCCCTGCACCATCTGCTCTATCATCTCCACGAGCTCCTGCACTTGAGCTTCCTTCTCAGCCTCAGAGGCTCTGTTATTGAAGGCACAATAGCGTTCCCCACATTCCTTGATGATGTTTCTTGGCTTCTCATCAGCATCTGCTATGAAGCCACTCAGGCTCTCCTCCTCCAAGTAATCTTTGTGAGTGAACAACACGATCATGTGCTTCAGGGCTTGCTCCCCAAAGATAGCCTTGATCAATTCCACGGTATTCTGATCTTCCTGCGTGTAGCGGCCCAGCTTCAGGACCATGACAATGGCGTGGGGCCCAGGGCAGCAGTAGAGAACACACTGGCTGATTTCCCTGCGTGTGGTCTCTAGGGTCTCCTTGGTGTCAGAGAGCCCTGGGGTGTCAACAACAAGAAGATTCCTCCCCTTCCATTCCCGGGATGCTTTTTGACGCCGAGCAGCAAATCTAGAGTCAAAGACTCTACTCCCCAGGATGGTGTTTGCTGTTTCACTCTTCCCACTTCCAGTTTCCCCCACCAGAATAATGGGCAGAGTGTTGTCCTGAGGGGCAGCCATGTCACTATCAGGAGGCTCTGGAAGGGAAGGAGAAGGAAGAGTCAACAGAGGTAAGTGGAAACGATCACCTCCCTCTTATCTCCTTTGCATTCCTCCCTGAAAACCTGCAGTAGTCTACTCTCCATGTCAGTCCCATAAAGACAGAAAGATGAAATGTTTCAATCACCATGGAAGACACAACAAGGTGAAGAGTTCCCCTACAAAGAGTACCCAGTCCAGATGGTTTCATGGGGAACTCACTTATACCTTTCTTAAGTTATTCCCGATGACTTAAAAAAGAAGTAAAACTTTCCAATTCTTCCTATAACACAAGTATGACATTGATCCCAAAGGCTAACAAAGATTTTGCCAACAAATAAAGCTACAGGTATGTCTCATTTGTGAAAAGTAATACAAAATCCCCCAATTAATGATTAGACACTAAAAAATATACCCCACGTTTAAATGTGATTTATTTTGGAAATTCTAGGGAGGTTTTATATGAGAAAATGGATTGTTATGACAATACCCATTAGTAGATTAAGAAGAAAAATATCTAGATGCACAAAAGACATTTCTCCAAATTCAACACTGATTAATAGATACTTCTTTAATGTAATTTTATATAAATACAAATTTAAAATTTTCTCACAGCCTTTTTTCCTGCAGCTAAAATGGTTGACTATAAGTTTCTTATGGATGAATGGAAAAGGAAAACTAGGCTGTACAATCAATAAAGAGAATAAATATGAGGGAGGACCAGCTCTACCAGATAGTAAAATATTTTAGCCTCTATAATTAAGGCAGTATGACATGTGCATGAATAGAGAGAAAGTACATGAAACAAAAATAGACAATTTAGAAATAGACCAAATTGATCTACTATATTCATGAGTATCCAGTTCAATTGTATTTTGTTACAATTATCCTCCATAAGGCAGCATCTCACAGCAATGGGGAAAAAAGATAGACTGATACCAGCATTGGGACAACTACTAAACCACACGGAGTGAAGCAAAACTACACCCACTTCTTCATGCCCTTCAAATTCTAAATACGTGATAAACCTACACATTAAAAACCAATCCCTATAAATACTAGAAGAAAATCAGACAAATGCTTTGTAACCTAGGGGCAAGGAAATTATTTCTAAGATTTGAAAAGAGAGTAAGAAACCATACACAAAAATAAACTCAAAATGGAAGAAGGACC
The DNA here is from genome assembly GCA_004023785.1 of Mungos mungo. NCBI lineage: Eukaryota > Metazoa > Chordata > Mammalia > Carnivora > Herpestidae > Mungos > Mungos mungo. The sequence goes on from PISW01013221.1 coordinate 3,309, forward strand.
TGAATGTGAGACAGGAAACCACGATACCCTAGACGAGAAAGCAAGAAACAACCTCTTTGGCCTCAACAGCAGCAATTTCTTACTTGACACATCCCCAAAGGCAAGGGGATCAAGAGAAAAATGAACCTTTGGGCCCTCATCAAGATGAAAAGCTTTTGCACAGCAAAGGAAATAATCACTAAAACTAAGAGACAACTGATGGAATGGGAAAAGGTAGTTGCAGGGGTGCCTGGTGGCTCAGTAGGTTGAGCGTCTGGCTTTGGCTCAGGTCATGATCTTGCAGTTCATGGGTTTGAACCCCTTGTCCGGCTCTATGCTGAGTGCTAGCTCAGAGCCTGGAGCCTGTCTTCAGATTCTGCGTCTCCCTCTCTCTCTCTGACCCTCCCATGCTCACACTGTCTCTCTCTCTCTCTCTCTCTCTCTCTCTCTCTCTCTCTTTCTCTCTCTCTCTCTCAAAAAGAAATAAAGCATTTAAAAAATTTTTAATTAAAAACAAGGTAATTGCAAATGACATATCAGATAAAGGGCTAGTATCCAAAATCGATAAGGAACACACCAAACTCCACACCCGAAAAACAAAAAATCCAGTGAAGAAATGGGAAAGACATGAACAGACACTCCAAAGAGGACATCCAGATGGCCAACAAACACATACTCAACATCACTCATCATCAGGGAAATACAAATCAAAACCACACTGAGAAATCCCCTCATGCTGGTCAGAGTGGCTAAAATGAACAAACCAGGAGACTATAGATGCTGGCGAGGGTGTGGAGAAAGAGGCGCCCTTCTACACTGTTGGTGGGAATGTAAACTGCTGCAGCCACTCTGGAAATTATTTTCCTCAAAAAATTAACAATAGAACTCCCCTATGACCCAGCAATAGCACTGATAGGGGTTTACCCAAGGGGATACAGGAGTGCTGATGCATAGGGGCATGTGTACCCCAATGTTCATATCAGCACTTTCTACAATAGCCAATTCATGGAAAGAGCCTAAATGTCCATCACCTGATGAATGGATCAAGAAGATGTGGTATATACACAATGGAGTACTACATGGCCATGAGAAAGAATGAAATCTGGCTATTTGTAGCAACATGGATGGAACTCGAGGGTGTCATGCTAAGTGAAATAAGTCAGGCAGAGAAGGACACATAGCATATATATTCACTCATAAGTGGAACAGGATACACTTAACAGAGGACCATGAGGGAGGGAACGGGGGAAAATATTTGGGGAGAGGGAGGGAGGCAAACCATGAGAGACTCTTGAATACTGAGAACAAACTGAGGGCTGTTGGGCAAGTGAGAGAGGACAAGGGGGCTGATGGGCATGGAGGAGGGCACTTGTGTTGATGAGCACTGGGTGTTATATGGAAACCACCTGACAATAAACTATAAAAGAAAAAAATAAAAATAAAACTTGTAGAAAAAAGAAAAAGAGTAGGGAAAAGGATTCATACATCTGACTTCATAAAGATCTAAAAGACAATGTGAGGCAAAGAACACCACAGACATTTAAAACACAGATGTAGGACTAGAGGGATAGTTTTTCAAACCTATATCAAAGAGGGATAATTCTCCTCTTCTGCAAAGAACACCTAAAAGTAGGTAGACAAATGACCAACAGCTTGATAGAAAATGGAGCAAAGCATATGAATAAACAGTTCAAAGGAGAAAAAAAAGCAATGTCAATGCCCCTTGATTATGTAAAAAGATATTAACATTGAAAAGGAACCTAGGGTTGAAGGGGGAGGAGGAGAGGGAAAAGAGGTGGTGGCAATGGAGGAGGACAGTTTGGGGAAGAGCACTGGATGATATATGGAAACCAATTTGACAATAAACTATTAAAAAAAGATATTAACACTCAAAGTAAAGAAAAATAAATCAAACATAGAAAAAGAAGATAAATAAATTAAAATTACACTGAGATACTATTTATCCACCTACGGGTTTGGCAAAAATTTTTTAATTATCTGCTATAATCTGTTGGAAAAGGTTTAGAGAAAACAGATCCTCTTCTCTGTGGCAAATGGGAATAGAAAAACAATCTAAAACCTATGAAGGAGAAATTAGCAATATCTTACAAAAGTACATATACATTTATCTTTGGATTACAAGTCCAGATTTTAGGATTTATGCCTGTAGTGGCCAAGGGCGTGTCACCCCAAGATGTGCTGCTTTGGCATACTATTTTAAATATTTATTTTTTTAATTTTTTAATGTTTTTTTATTTCTTTTTGAAAGACAGTGAGAGAAAGCGTGAGCAGGGGAGGGTCAGAGAGAGAGGGAGACACAGAATCCAAAGACAGGCTCCAGGCTCAGAGCTAGCTGTCAGCACAGAGCCCGATGTTGGGCTCAAACCCACAAACCATGAGATCATGACCTGAGCCGAAGCAGGCCGCTTAAGAAACTGAGCCACCCAGGCGCCCCTGGCATACTCTTTTAAATAAAAGTTACTTAAGATACAGCCTGTGTGTGAAGGTCACTCAGACTCTCCTCTGTCCCCCTGTAAGCAGGAAACAAATGTCCCCTGTGAAATGAGCCCTCCCTGTCCCAGGCGGTAAAGAGACACCCTTATGACCAGGGATGGGAGATTTAGAGTCATTAAGGCAATGTAAACAACTCATTACTTTCTAGGAATTTACTCCCCCAGCCCAAAGTCTCTTTAGAATTCCTCCCTAACAGAAGCTCACAAAGTTAAGTTTCCTTGTCTTGTCAGTTCCTCACAGACCCATTATCTCTGTGTCTAAAAAATATAAAAACTTCTGGCCCTGGTCATTTCTCTTGGTCTCAGTTTCATTACTGAGCATCCGTGCACACTGCTTCTGTTTCTCTTGTTAATCTGTCTCAAGTAAGTGTAATTCTTAGTGCCACTGGAAGACCTTGAAGTGTGCAGGAAGTTTTCCTTCCTGATATCGCAGAGCAACACTGCCGAAAATACAGGAAAAGATTAGGCATATGTTTATTCTCTGCATCATTGTTTGTGACAGCAAAAAGTCTACCAAATGCTCAAGAGCAGTGACTGGTTGAATAAACTAAGGTATATTCACACAGCGACCTACTCCCCAACTGCAGGAAGGAATAAGAAATATCTCTATACGCCAGGATGGAGAGATCTCCAGTTCATTTCATTAAGCAACAAAAGGCAAAGTAAAGAAAATAATGTAAGGTTTACTGCCATTTTTCTAATGGGGAGGAACATGAACTATTGGTACAAAATACAATATACATTTCATGCACATGAAAACGCAGCGGCAGATGGTCTGAACCGTCACAAACAAAGAATTTACTAACACGAGGCTGGGAGGAACAGGGGCTGGGAGTGGGGTAGCTTAGAAGCTGGAAACTACTTTGAATATAGGTAGATTTCATGGATTTGTCATGAAGCATGTACTTCCTTCTTTTCAAAGATTCAAATTACACCTCTTTGCTTTTATGAAAGACCTACATGTGTACATTGTATTGTTGGCTGAAATAAATTCAAAGAGGGTTTTTCATTTTTACAATTACAGCTGAAAGTGAATACAGTGATCCGCATTTGTTTTACTGGGAGTTTACAGAGCTAACAGAGAGGCAGAGCGCCCACCACCACTCCAGCGGCCAAGCACCTTCCCTGGGAACCCCACGCAGGGCCCAGCCTCCAGCCTCCAGAGCTGTGAGCCAGATGAGTATGTGAGCTTTCTGTCAGTTGATTGTGTACATCTGTTAGCAGGTTGTGTCTAAAGCTATCAGAAACACAAAAGAGAGGTTATCTTGGGGAGATCTGGGAATGCTCAAACATTGTTCCATATAAATTCATGGGAACTGCTTCTCCACGTCATGTCATTTTGATTCATAAAATATTTCCTAGGGACATTCTGCTTTTGGATAGTTGGGGAAATCTGTAAATAGTTTACATAATTATACAACAAAAACTATATTTTAAGATAACTAGTAAAAATCAAGAGCAAATGGAAGAGCTAGTATTTGGAGTAATAGACAAACCACACAAAGAATTGGTCCAAGAAACTTGAAAATGCAGTCATTTCATTGTCGATCCCTAATGAAATATAGCATAAGGCCAAATAGGGGGGAAAGTTGCAAAAAAAATCTTAAATTGTTTTCAGGAATCCTGTCCTATTCTTGGTTTTTTGTGCACATGTATAGTTTTGAAGCCCAGCGACAAGTCCATGGCAATGAGCACCCTTAGTGCCCAGACTGTGACCTTCCAATGCCATCTCCCACCAAAAACATTAGGCCTCTTAGGAGAAGGTACTGATTCCATATCTGGGCCAGGAAAGGTCCAAGTGGATCCTAGACTACTTTGCCATACTAGAAAGCATGGATGCTATCAAAAACAACTCAGAGCATGGGATGCCTGGCTAGCTTGGTCAGTAGAGATGCAACTCCTGATCTCAGGGTCATGAGTTCTAGCCCTGTATTGGGTGTAGGGAGTACTCACCAAAAATAAAAAAAAAATAAAAAAAAAAAAGCTTGGATCTGATCAAAAAGGGTAAAGAGCCAATTTGAAGGGGCTGACTGTGCAGAGATGGGGCAATTTGAGTATCAATGAGAATAATAATTCCAATGGATTAAAATAGATCAAATATAGGGGCGCCTGGCTGGTTCAGCCAGTTAAGCGTTTGACTTTGGCTCAGGTCATGATCTCATAGTTCATAAGTTTGAGCCCCCCACCAGGGTCTGTGCTGACAGCTCAGAGACTGGAGGCTGCTTTGGATTCTGTGTGTGTGAGTGTGTCTCTCTCTACACCTCCCCAATTCGTGCTCTGTCTCTGTCTCTCTCAAAAATAAACACTAAAAAATTTAAAAACTATATATATTAAATGTGTTGAAATCCAAGAATGCATAACAATACCATCATCTTAAAGGAAGTGAAGTGCTCCCTTTGGAGTTTGCTAGGAAATAATGTCATCATTCTGAACATGAACAAATAAAAGGAAAGGATCAAGTATTCTTTTTGTCTTATATAACTGCACCTCATGGAGATGAAAGTATTGTTGAGGGAAAGTTTCTTTTTATAGGATTTTGCCATCCAATAATCAAGAATGACTGATAGAATTAGAATATCCTAATTTGTGACCCTTAATGAAACAAACTTACTCTCAGCAATCATTCCTGTCTGCTACATCACAGAAAGACAAAAGAAAATATAAGGTGCCTTCTGATGGAAGTTTACAACTACACCTATGAAATATCCCCACCCAAATCACCTGGCAAACCTTAATCTGATCAAGCCTCTCCTTAAAGATACATTTCTACAAAACACTGAAACTAGAAGAACATGTCAAATGACATCTTGAGGATTAGAGAGGAAAATGTGCCTTGTCCAATTATCTGGGACAAAAGACCACTTATTTCTTAAACAGAAACATTTCACAACCAGAAACAGGAAGGTGGAAACTTATTCATCAAATTAAACTTAAGAGATATCAAAAAAATCGCAATTTATGCACTATACTTGGATCTGATTTCAATTTTAAAATCTATGAGACAATCAGTGAATTGAAATACATCTTGTAATTTTTTTTAATTCAAATTGTGCTCTGATGTCTCCTTATGGTGTATTTTTCATAGTATTTACCTTTCAGACATATATATTCAAATATTGGCTGATAAAGTGATACAATGTCTGACATTTGCTTCAAAATAATCTGGGGCAGGTGGGAAGGGTTATTAGATGCAATAAGTTTGACATAAGTTAGTCATGGCTGAAGCCTGATATAGGAACATGGACATGCTCTACATTATTCTCCTTATCTTTGAAGGAGTTAAACATGTCCCATAATAGAAATGTTAACTTGTTTAGAGTGTAACCACTACTGAATGATACTGTATACCAAGCACACTAAATGTATACTGTATACCAATGTTTTGGACATTATCTTATTTACTCTCCCAAAAATAGCCTTCAAGGAAGCTCATTTTTTATTATTCTAATGTTTAAATCTTATTTATTTATTTATTAAAGTAATCTCTACCCCAACATGGGGCTCAAACTCATGACCCCAAGATCAAGACTCCCATGCTCATCCCACTGAGCCAGATAGGCGCCCCCACTCTAATTTTTAAATGAGGAAATTGATGTGGCTCAGGAATGCTGAGAAACTTGCCCAAGGTCACAGTGCTAAAGGACATTGGGCAGAGGACGGATCCAATGCAAAGTATGTCGACCCCTATGCTCATGCATAACCTTGCATGCTTTGGCCTATTGCTGGTTCCTTCTCAGGTCCTTGATTCTACATTTCTGTTTACATTGGATCAGAAATTGATCAGGAGAGGCAAGCCGAGGTAGTTCACACTCTGTCCAGAAACATGGACAGGTATCAAGCCTGGACTAAAGGAAGGCACCCAAAGGGCTTCATGCACATTTTTTTTCTATCGAATAGCTCATTCTCTCCCCTCATTCTCTCTCCTTACCTCCTCTGTTACACTGTCAATCACACCATTTCTCTCCTTAAATGTTGCAAAGGATACAACCAGCTGAATTCTAGACTTCCTGTGCCATTAGTGTCCTGGGCATCCCTGGGAGATTGATCGAACCACATGCACACAGTCTGGGATTCAGAATCTCTTTCAGGAAAAAGAGAGGTTGGGACAGACCGGTCTCTAAATTGCCTTCCAGCTCTAAAGAACTGCCTTGAGGACACTATTTCCCACTAAGGGAAATGGATGGGGTGTCAGGCAGCACTCAATGTCTGTCACGACAGCAACTGATGGAGACATGCTGTTGAGCAAGTTTGTTCTGTTGAATAGGAGACGTGTGGACATTGAAACAATCAATCTCCTTACTCCCACCCTACCTTCCACTGGGACCCCTGGGGCAGCATCCTCCTTGCTGGGCTGCTGGCACAGTACCAGGTCCCCTCTCAGACCAGAACCCAACCCCCTTGCACACCCCTGTGTCCTGCTGCCCCTCATGGCTTCATTGCTCTGAGGCCAGGCTCACCTTCTTTGGAATGAGCTGATGAGTTCCGGTTGATCTCCAAAGAAGCTGTTTGAGCTGGTGCTTTTGCTTTAACTGTGAGGGAAAAGTGTTTGCACCCCTTAAACCTCTGAGCCAGGAAGCTCAGATTGGGTGGAGCCAGTGAAGGAACTGTTTGGCTTAAAGAGACAGACATATTTCCCTATAGTGTGAGGAGTGCTGTAGTTTTGCCAAGATGAAACCTTATTCTCCCTGCTTCACACCAAAATTTCCAAAGCGGTATTTGTTGTTTGGGGTTAGAGTGGTGGATCCCAAATGCTCTTATTAAGTGACCCAAATCATGCTCACAGAGCCAGGCATGGTGTCTGATCATCTTCCCTGGATGGAGTGGGAGACTCTGGGTGATTCGTGGAAGAACGAACTTATATATGTGGCTAGGTGTGTCCAAATTTAGAGAGTGGGATACTTCCCAGTGATTGTATCATATGGGTTTTCATGATAGTCTTTCATGAAGGTCTCAAGTTACTCATTAAAAATTTAACAGCCCTCAGGTAGAAAGCCAAAAGAATCTAAACCATTGGAAACCAAGAGAAAGAGGAAGATGTGGCCTGGAATAAGTCTTCCAAAGACCACACACCTTCTCTAGTTTTCTTCATATGGTTTTTTCAATCCTGAAAATATGCATGACCTGACAAGCAAGGATGCACCAGTCTGAAGATGAGGCACTTGAATTAGAGGGGCCTCTTATCACTCCTGGATCAGGAAGTATATATTCAAGCCCAGGACTTTATAGGAAAACAATGATCTCCACTTATGATGCTCATGATGTAAGCCCCTTGTCACCAACTTCTGCTTGGTTTGGTGACAGTGCTTTGTCAGAAGGCAACCCTGGTATACTTGCTGTCAGTCAGCCAATCACATCACCAGAAATCTGGCGAAAATGTTCAAGCCCCACGCTCTTCTTAACAAAGCAAAAATCTACCAAGGGTGGCTTCAAGATGCCTCAAAGGGTATATGATTAGTGCTGCCGTCTGTGTCCTCACAGCGACACTGGTGGCAGTGTCCTGGTACACAGCAGGGCTAACACCCAGGCCTTAATTCAAGCTGATAACCCAATCTGGAAACTGGGTAACTAGCCCTGACATGATTCTCAATCAACAGGCCCACAGGGAATTGTTTGGTTTTCATGTTTTATTGGATTTTGGTTTGCCTGGCATAGCTTGAGGTGACTTTTAATTTTTTTTCTTTCTACTTTATTTTGTAGGACTTGTTCTAAATGTAGAAAATAAGTCCAAAAGACTCTCCCACTGACTGTTACCTTTGCCCCAGGCCAGTCCAAACTTTTATGCTCACATTTTATTAAATAAAGCAGGTGCTCCCTGGAATCTCTGGAACCTTTCTGAGGCATTTGAAGCAGAATATAGAGTGGTCTCATCTCCTTCCTTAATCTTCCTGGTGGTTGGGACAGTCCACTTGTATCATAGATTTTTTTTTTTTATTACCGATGTGTACTGCTGTTTTTAGATGTGAACTTGTGCGCAAACGTGTGGATTCAATGTTCTTGTTACAGACTAAATAAATTTTTATTTTAAAGACGAAAAAAAAGTGGTTCATCTGCGTTTCCTCAGCGTTTCTCACATGCGGGAAGTCATTTAAAAGAAGACGTCCAGAACAAAGACAATGAAGAAAGTCAGCACCAAGTGAGGACAGTGTAGATTTAAAAAAAACATAATTTTAAAAATGATGCAGTTAAAAATTCCTCAGATCAGTTTAATTTGACAGCCGTCAAAGTAACGCATGGTATCAGTGAAGAAATGTGTGTAGCATGCAGATGGTTATTTCCGTTTCTTAAAAACCCATTGTCAAAGGGCCACTAAACTTGCATTAAAAAAAAAAAAAAGATTACACTCAACTTTCCCCTATCCCCTACAACCTTCCCACCTCCCCTACTCCAGGCCCAGGCAGAGACAGATTTTCCCAGATTTACCCAGTGCATTCATTCCAACCTCCTCTAGAAATGTTGAGATGAAAGGCAGACAGTCAAAGTTCTCAGGGTAAACCAGCTGTTCCCATTGTCTGTTGCATCACCAATAAGTTATCATTTTTATTACATATTTTTGTTCACTACATTGAGACATCGGACTAGTTGATGCTCAGACTTGAAGGTGGGTAGTAGTGGACTTAATGTAGTGGAAGTAGTGGACAATTGGGGGCACCCCATGGAGGGACGTAGCCATATTTGGAAATTATGATGTTAACGATGCTAGTATCAGTCCATAACATTGAACCAGTTATTGGTGCTAATGACGTGGAGGGCCCCTGGTAGCTGTTTTCCAACTTCCAGCAAAGACACAGACGAGGGCCAGCTATGTAATTTGCAAGGTTTGGCCCAAAATGAAAATGCCAGACACTTTGTCAAAAAGAAACAAGCAAACAAAAAGCATTAAGAATTTCAAGATGATATCAATAGATCATTAAAACCTTCTAAGCACAGGGTCCATTACAACTCTTCGGGTCACATAACCGTGAAGTTGGTCTTTATGAGGCTGCATACATAGACATGAGAGCCAGAACCACATCTCCTGCTCAAAATATCTCGACCATTGCCTATTTTCATTTCAATCTACATATTCCTTGAGTGAAACTTGTCCAGCCAGAGCCACCTTGAACGTGTTCCTGGTCAGCTAAATGCTTCTCCAGGTATTATGCTCAGGTACACTGGTAGGTTCCCTAGAGGGAACAGGAGAGGCGTTGACAGAAGAATCCATGGATGCCACAGGAAATCAGATGTGCGTCTCAGATGGTAACAGTCTTGAGATCATTGGTCAACGAAGAGCATGTGGCTCCTATCAGTCCCATCCTGAGCCCTAACTTAGGAGTGATCTCCCTCTAAAAGATTTTGATAGAAGCAGTGTGGCCCCGTATATATATTGTTCCCTTTGCGGTCCTCATCGTTGATGGCTCCCTTCCACTTGCAGCTCTGCTGTGAGCCACCTGCCTCTCCACTGCTGGTCCCCACCTGTTAGGCGTGTTGCAGTTCTCTCGACCTACGATGCTGCTCCTTCCACGTAGTCAGAAGCAGAGATGAACGTGGACAAAGCCACAGCTTCATTTTTACATTTCCCTTTTATTCTTTTCATCTCCACACACACACAGCAATGTGGATATAATGAATTTTCCAAAAGGTTGTGGGGTCATTAAAAGACAATCTTTGAATTCTACAGGAGTCTTCCTCGTGGGGCTCAGGGCTTTTTCTGCTACTCAGATCTAAATAACATCAAAGCTCAAGTTATTGACATTACAGAAATAATAATAGAAGATGAAAAAGAATGGTTCCCCACACGTCCTAGTGCATATCAACTCTATAACCACAGCAGATCAGTTTCCTATTGCTGTTGTAACAAATCAACAAAACTTTAGTAGCCTAAAATATAAACTTAATCTCCTACAGATCTGGAAGACAAGAAAGTGAAGTTAGTCTTATGGAGATAAAATCAAGGTCTCTGCAAATCTGGTTCTTTCTGGAGGCTCCTGGAGAGAATCCATCCCTTGCCTCTTTCATTTTCTAGAAGCTGCCAGCTTTCCTTGGCTTGTGGCCATTTCACACCAACATCTATTGCCTCCATCACATTGCCATCTTGCCTCCCCCTTAGAGGGACTTTTGTGATTACATCTGGGGCCAACCCAGGTAATACAGAAAAATCTCCCCATCTCAGAATCATCCACTTAATCATACCTGCAAATATCCTTATGCAGTTAGGTAACATTAACAGGCACTGGGGATTAGGATGTAGACATCTTTCGGAGGCCACTATACAGCCTGCCGTATTCGGGTAGGATAACCCTTCTGCAACAAACTTTCCTAGTCTTTAAAATGTAGTACCTACTTCAGCGGGTCATTGTGAAACCAGATAAAGGCTTACACATGAAGTGGTACTCAGACCATAATGATCAATAGGTTAGTGACTAGTGGTAGCAGAAACCGCGATGCTAGTCTCATAGATTACCCTTCTAAGGCTCACCTACATATCATAGGTGTTGGACTGCCATAATACCACAGCCTGGGAGCTGGACCAACAGGAATTCATTTCTCACAGTTCTGGAGGCCGGACAGCCCAAGACTAATGTGCCAGCCAACTCGATGCTCAGGGGAGAGCTCACATCTTGGCTTCCAGATGGCACCTTCTCACCATGTCCACACATGATGCAGCAAAGCAGCAGCTCTGTGGTATCTCTTCTTACAAGGGCACTAATCCCATTATGAGGACCCCGGATCCATGAACTCATGGAAATCCACTCTACTCCAAAATACCTATCCCCAAATACCATCATGTTGGGGGTTAGGGATTCTGGAGCCTTCTATCCTGTTGCAAAATAAAACTAGTCCCTGGTACTTGGTAACAATCTCCTTTAAGTGAATTGTTGGCTATCACTCAAGCTTTCCTGATTTCTCCATGCTCACTCACCCCCAAGGATACTGCATGAAAAAGAAGATTCAACACCTCCATACCCTATCTACCAGGATAAGGGGTCTGGATCACTTATACCCCTGCACTCATATGTCTTTACTGACATTGTCTTCTGGCTTCATGGACGTGCAAGAAGAACAGCATCTTGCAGGCTAAGGGCAGCCTTGTCACAAAAGAGATACAGGTGTTAGGTGTGACAGGGCACTTGGGGCTGGATCCCTCAAAGGAAACATTAACTATACCATCGTGAAATAAAAACCATGCCCTCAAAGATCCTTGTACTGTCTTCTACTCTGATATATTTGGTTATTAACCACAACCATTCAGTCCTGTTCTCAAACAGGTCTCTGCATCCTTCTAAGGCTTCTCTGAAGACTCCGCCAAAAGCCACCACTCAGAATTTGTGTCTTCACCAGAGAATCACAGTCCTGGAGCTTCACAGGAAAAACTGTAGGAGCTACTGTGAACTACTGTTACTTCAAAGAGACTCTCCAGAGCAGGTTTCCAAGATGGCAGCGCTGAGTCAATGCTCAGACGGTGCCAGAGAGCAGAGCCAGGACTATTGGGACTCTCAGTCTGGAAGCATGTGTACCTCATGGAATCGGACAACCGACTTAAGATCCAGCAGAGTGAGAAGTAATGACTTAGGATCGAGTGAACTGGTTCAAGAAATGCCATTGTGGTTATTTGTTTGGAATATTGATGGCATTCTCTAATATTCTACTTGTATGGGTATTTGAGGAAACCTTACTTCTTTCTCCTTAAACTATCTTTAATCCACGAATTAGTAGACTGTGTATTTGTAAACAAATAGCAACCATTTTTCAATGTTACCTGATCTTCACTTACCGTCAGAATTCAGAAACAAACGCTTCTACTGAGTCTCACTCATGTTCATGATGATAGACTCATTTACATAGGTTTAATAAAAACCTATCCACTTATTTACAAAGATTACATTGGAGAAGACAATTCTGCAGCAAGGCCATATGTACAGTGTGATGCTTGAGAGTGATTTTTATTTAATCAAAGACCTTCAGACCAATTCTAAGGAGCCATGGTTGGTGTTGTATGTGGAGCTAATGTCTACAAAACCTTCCTAAGGAAACTAACATGATGTCTGGTTTCCAAGATCCCAGTCTCTCAGGTACTAAGGAAGTCCACTCCTTGGCACTCCAGAAACCTTGGCAAATTCTGGAGATGTCAAGAAGAGGGAAATCCACTGAGATTTATGGGTACAGCATGCAAATTTTGTTGAAGAAAGTGTCTGGGTCTTGGATTCCTACCCTTCGGATAGAAGAATGGCAGAGGCTTTGAAAAGTCTGATTCAAGATTTATTTTGAAAATTGCCAAAGAAGGTTCATTCCTTGGAAGTAATAGTTGCTTAATACAGTTAGGCTCTAGATTTGCTGAGCAAACTCAAGGTCTTTTCTAGTTAATTAAGATTCTTGCTGTATCTATGTAAATAATCAGGCATGCATAATAAAACTAATCTTCTGGGGTGTTTATGATCACAAAGTATAGAATGCTATTAAAATGATCCAAAATGTAGAAATAGGCAAGAGAGATTACTGGAATGTTCTTTCTTTTCTCTATGGTGTTGTGCTTGGTTATCATCAGAAATATTTTACAACTCTGTGAGGACAGAGAGATTTTTTGCACATTTCTGCCTTAGAGATACTCAGCTAATTTTCTGTCTGGTGGGATATATAACTCAAAAATTACATTTACTAATCTCTTGAACACATCAACCCTAGATTCTCAAGTAAACATTGTGTTTTTGTTTGTTTTGGTTTTTTGTTTTATTGTTTGCTTGTTTTTAAGTAGGCTTCACAGCCAGCACAGAGCCCAAACTCAAGACCCTGAGATCGACACCTGAGATGAGATAGAGTCGGACACTTAACTGATTGAGCAACTCAAATGAACTTTGAACCAACTATAGTGTCATTCAGGTTCCCTGGTTAACTCATGAGCTGAGCAAAATCTTTGATGTGTTTATACTTTAGAGTAGTGATTATGCTTTTAATGAAAACTGCACTCAAACAAGAAAGAGAGGGAGAAATAGCATGAGTCAAGCCTTGAAGGTGGAAATACACTGGACAAAGGCAGAGAGCAGCCAACAACTTGGAGTGAAGGAATCATTACCCGCCTTTATTGAAGGTCTACCGTGTCCTAGGAACTGGCCTCTGTATCATTATCACCTTCATTCCTTACAGAGTGTAAAAAAGATATTAACAGGAACAACAATATCCAGAAGAATCTCATGCTTCTAAAAAGAAGCTGAGACAGGGGCACATAGGCAGCTCAGTTGGTTAAGCATCCAGCTTCAGCTCAGGTTATGATCTCACAGTTTGTAGTTTCGATCCCCGCATTGGGCTCTGTGTTGACAGTTCTGAGTCTGGAGCCTGCTTCGGATTCTGGGTCTCCCTTTCTCTCTGCCCCACCCCTCCTTTTGCTCTGCCTCTCTCAATATCAAAAATAAATAAAAACAACAACAAAAAAGAACAACTTTAAAAGAAGAATTGAGACAGATTATAATGATTGTTGAATACCAGGCCAAACAATGGGGACTCTAAGCTCTACGCAGTACAAGATTTCCAAGAAGCAAAGACCCAAGAAAACTATCCCCATGGGCTTAACCTAGTAACTGCAACTAGGACTGGAAAGGAAGAGGCGGGGGTACTGTACCCCCAAACTGCACGCACTGTCCCTTTCATACCATCCACTGTAGGTTGAATTGTGTCCTCTAATGAAATCCTAACTCCTGGCACCTAGAATGTGACCTTATTTGGAGCACGGTCTTTGTGATGTCAGGAAGTTAAGATGAGGTCATTAACGTGAGCCCTGCTCCAATGACTGGAATCGTTTCAGTGTGAGAGAAATTTACACACAGATACACACAGAGAACATCATGTGACAAAAGAGGCAGAGATTGGAGTGAAGCACCTAGAAGGCAAAGAACACCAAGGAAGGCCAGCCAGCACCAGAAGCTAAGATTCAGCAAAGAAGGATCCTTCCACAGAGGCTTCGGGGAGACTATGGCCCTGGGAACGTCTTGGTTTGGCACTTGTAGCTTCCATAACCACAAGACATATGTTTATTCTTGTTAAGCAGCAGCTTGTGGTCATTTGTTACAGCAGCTCCTGGGGGAACTAATATAGATTTTAGTGCGAAGAAGTGGGGTCCTGCTCTGCAAATGACCTAACATGTAGGAGTGGTTTTGAAATTGGGTAATGCATGGAGGCTGGAGGAATCCAGCGGTACATGAAAAAACAGCCTGGGTTGCCTTGAAGAGGCCATGGTGGAGGGACGAGCATCAAGGGCGCTTTCTGGCCAGGTCCCAGATACAGGCGGGGACCACGCTGCTGGGCACCAGAGGGAAGGTGGCACTGGCTATGAAGTGGCAGGGGGGCAGGCTGAACTGAGGTCTGCTGCTGGGTGGAGGGCAGACCGTGTAAGCGACAAACTCGAATATTCAGCTGGGGAGGTTTCTGAGAACAGTGTGGAAGGTGCGGCCTGGTTTCACCTTGCTACTTCTGGGAAAATGCATGAGGACAGAGCCTGGAGGACGGTCTTCAGGCCCCTGGAGCAGAAAGATGGCAGGCTGCCAGCAGAGCCCGGAAGGGGAAAGTCAGGTCCTCCCCTGGAGCCTTCAGCAAGCACGCGCCTCTGCTGCCCTCTTGACCTTGGACTCTGGGAGCTCTGTCACAATCCAGGTCTCTGTGGTTTCAAGCTGGAGTCCCTGGCAACCTGCTAGAGCAGCGCTAGGCATCCAGCCCTCCACCCTGCCCTGCCTGCTTCCTTGTCCCACCCTCTGAGCATCTCAAAGGCCTCCCCTTCCGTGCCACAGTGTGAACAAGGCAGAGCTGCTGGACTATATTCTTCCTCATTCCCCACCACGCTTCTGGCCCTGATGGACCACGGTCTCAGTGATTGGAGTGAGGTTGTGGCTTTTCAGAATTTAGATTTCAGTCCTCTGAAGACTTTTGTTTTTGGCAACCATTGCACAACACCAAAACCAAAACGAAAAATTGTTTCTTTCAAAGAGACACAGAGGAATGTAAGGCCTGACAGTGTGGTTAAGGCCTCTTGAACTCTTAAGTCGAATAGACAGATTGTCAAGGAAGGATGAGCTGGGGGTCAGAGGTAAAACCTGATCCCAGCAGCAAGAACCAATACTACACCTTTACAGAATTCCAGCACCGCACCAAAGGACTATTGACTCTTAATCAGCACAGAATGTCTCCCATTAATATATGAAAAGTAGTCAGTGGAAAAGTGTGTGGGCCTGATTCTGCCACTATCAATGTCTATGGCTTGGAGAAAACTGAAAAACAAACAGACCCCAAAAAAACGCACCTCAGAACAGTATCACACGAGACTATCTGGCCTGGCCCCATGTCTCGCGTCCCCAGACTCTCGCCCCAGCAGGATCTGTGACCCGCAGCTGCTTACCCACACACGTGCTCAGGTGTTGGTTGGCTGTAGTAGTAAACCTCTGGGTGGAACAGGGGACTCCCCAAAGGGAGACCCCGACGAGGGTGTCTTTGTGTGTGTGTGTGTGTGTGTGTGTGAACCAGGTGTGGTTGTTACAGACATCACCTTTATCTATCAGCCAGCACCAACAGCCAAGAACCCCAGAAGTGAGAACCCAGACATGTTTCTCCCCTAGTTCTCTGCACTCTTCACACACACACACACACACACACACACACACACACTCACACACACTCACACTGCAGCCTTCCTCACACTCCGCCTAGACTTTTCAGTCCCACATCACCAAACCCCACTGCGTTTGCTTGGATGGCCCTGGATTCTTAGCCTTTCCTCGGCACTAACTCTGGACGAGGGGGCACAGGAGAATGGGGGTCGGGGACAGAACTCACAGGCTGCCAGGACCAGCCAACAGCCTCAGTGACCTGCCCGCTCTGGGATTTACAACGAAGTTTGCATGGTTTCTGCGATTGCCTTCATTTCTTTCTTTTGGTTTCAACTTGACATCTTTTGGTGCTTCGCTCCCATCTTCCAGGAGAGACAGTGTCTCGAGTGCTTTGTTACAAATGAGAAACACAACACGTAAAACATGAGCGAGGGAAAAGGAAAGGCTGTAATGTTTATGCCAGCATATCACAGCACAGTTTCTCTGTTGTTGTTTCCCCCAATCCCTTCTGTTTTCGAGAAATGGGCAACAGGGTGGTTTCTTGTAAATTCACTCGTGTGCAAAAAACCATGCATCCTACTCAGCCACAGCGATTTCCTGCCTCACCTCCCCCGAGTCTCTCTTCCTCATCAGGCCACAAGGTCGAGGTCGCAAGTTCGTGTCTTCTCACTGTTGCCCGCTGTTGTGCTCAAAATGGACTGACGGAGGAAGGCAGGCCTGAGGAGGAATCCACCGTGGAGGTCTCTTGGCCTCTGCAGAGGATTTTTTTTCCCATCTCTCCGCAGACAACATCTCCCGTGTTGGCCTGAGGATGAGGGGGACGTCTTCCTGGGAATCTCCAACCAGGGCCCCGTTCAGAACAAGCACGGCATCTGGTCCTTTCTACCCAGACGTGGGCTGCACCAGTCAGCTCTGCTCTTCATTGAACAGGGGCACACAGATGTTGCTATCTTCCCAAATTTGAACCAATGTTTCAGTGGTTGTTTATTTTTTTTTAAGTTTATTTATTTATTTTGCGAGTGAGAGAGTGAGGAAGGGAGGGGCAGGGAGAGAGGGAGAGAAAGGATCCCAAGCACACTCCTCACTGTCAGCACACACCTGACTCAGGGCACAGACTCATGAACTGTGAGATCATGACCTGAGCTGAAACCCTGATTCAGACGCTTCACCCACTCAGCCACCCTGGAGCCCCCGATTTTTAACAAATTTTCACTCAAAACCTATCAGGCTAATAAACAGTCAGGCAGCCTCGTTGTTTTTGCCAGTTATTTATTAGGAAGAAATAGAACTTGAAAGTTGCATTGACCATGGGGAGGGGAAGAGGGAAAGAGAGTTGGGAAGAGAGAGGGACCCAAATCCTGAGAGACTATTGAATACTGAAAAGGAGGAGGGAGTTGAAGAGGGAAGTGGGGGGAAGGGAGATGGTGGTGATGGAGGAGGGCACTTGTGGGGAAGAGCACTGGGTATTATATGGAAACCAATTTGACAATAAACTACTAAAAAAAAAAAGAAAGAAAGAAAGTTGCATTGAAATGACTCCTGTCCACGCTGTGAGAGAGCATCAAGGAATATTTGGTGAAACAGGGAGAGCCCAGCGTCTCTCTCACACTCTGCAAGTTCACCTCATTCGCACCAAATAGGACAGCGGGACTTTACATAAAGACGGCAGTCTATAACAAGGTGGCAACTGCCACCCGGCTCCCTGTCCAGTGGTGTTTCCTTCAACTACAGCAGGACAACTCTACGGGAAAACAAAATGAAGCAACATCCAGGCGTTCAGCAGGAAGGGAGAAGAGGGGAGCTGGCAATGTGGCCGGAGTTTGACCCAGCACTAGGGACAGGCTCCCACCTCCAGAGTGCCCCGGAGGAGCCCTGCAGACTTACCCCTGGCGGGGCAGCCAAACTGCTGCAAGGTGTTTTTCAAAATACATTAAAGTCTCTAAAAGTTGTTGTAAGGTCATACAGCAAACATAGAAAGACTTATTCAAAAAGCTCTACTAAATTCTTAGCAAGAATAATGAGTCTGTGACACTTGAGCCATAAGCTGCTTCCTCCTTTCCCACTCAGGCTCAGCTCCTCTGGAAGGAAACTGCATTCTGGCAGGTGTGGCCGAGAAGCTGGGGCTCCCTGTCCCCTTGGCCTTCCAGCGAGAGACAGGATCTTGAGAGGAATCAGCCGGCGGTCAGTAGGCTAACCGCCAGGTATCTTAGGGACACACAGGTGGTTAGGGAAAGACACACGGAGCAGGGATAGGACTACTGTCACCCTCGGAGACTGTGCAGGCCCAGGCTGCACCCTCTGAGGAGTGACAAGAGTTTTCACCCCACAGGGGAAGCAGACGTCACCGGGAACGTCCAGCCAGACACGCAAACCCCTGCACAAGGTCGCGGTGAAGCGCAGAGCAGCTCTCCTTGCCTTATCTCTGCTCACAGGGGCAAAGCTCTCCGCCTTTTGTCATCAAGTATGGAACCAGCGGTGGGAGTTTTCACAGATGCCCTTCCCTGAGCTATGGGCACTTCCTTCCATTTCTAGTTTGTTGAGGGTTTTTAGTAGTAAAGGGTGTTCAGATTTGTCCAATGCTATTCCTGAATCTACTGTGATGGAATACTGTGTCCATGGTGTTCTTTATTTCTCTAGGTGTGATTTCCTTCAGTTCTTTCAACGTACTTAGAATTGCTGCTTCGGAAGCCCTGTCTTCAAATCCAATACCTAGGTGTCTGCCAGGCAATTCCTGTGGCCTGATTTTTCCAGAATATGGGTCACACCTTCCTGTTTCATTGTAGGTCTTACAGTTCTTGTTAAAAACTGAGCGCTTTAGTTAACATGGTGTAGTGAGACTGGATACTCGTTCCCTCTCTGCTTTTCTAGGCTTTGATTTCCTGTTGTCTGTGTGTCAATAAGAATACAGAAACTGCCTTTTTAAAGAAGAAAATAGAAATTCTGCAGCTGGAATATATAGTAACTGAAATAAAAATTTTGCTAGTGGAGCTCAACCACAGACCTGAAGTTCTAGAGCAAAGAATCAGCAAATTTGAAGATGTAATAACCATAAACACACACGAACTTCACAATTGAGCCTGAAACACAGGAAGCAAAAAATAACAGATGTCAAGTGGAAATAGACAATTCAACAATATGCTGCAGACATCAAAGTCCCACGTTGAACACACATACAACAGCTAATCAGAAGGTCAAAACAGAAACGGAAGATGTGACAACACTATAAACCAACTAGACCTAAGACTAGAACATTCTACCCAGCGAAGTAGATATGCATTCTTTCAGGTTCACAAAGTACGTTCTCCTAAATATGAGCAATAGGCCATAAAATGAGCATTGGTAAAACTAAGAGGCTTGAAATCTAGACTATTGTAGGGGGTAAGCTCCTTACAGCAGTCTTGGTATAATTTTTTGGTCTTAATAATTTTTTGGATTTGACCCCAGAAGCAAAGGCAACAAAAGACAAAACGAACAAGGGAAGCTACTTCAAACTAAAAAGCTTCTGCCTGGCAAAGGAAACCATCAACATACAAAAAGGCGACCCACTGAATGGGAGAAAATATTTGCAGATCATATATTTGATAAAGGGCTAATATCCAAAATATATAAAGAATTCATATAATTAACAGCAAAAAAATGAACAATTCAATTATAAAAGGACAGAGAAACTAAAGAGGCATTTTTCCAAAGAATGCATACAGATAGCACATAGGTACATGCAGATGTGCTCAGTGTAACCATCACGGGAAATGGGAATCAATACCACAGTGGGGGGTCACTTCACACCTGTTAGCCTGGCCATCCTCAAGAAGACAAGAGGTAACAAGTGTTGGGAGGATGTGGAGAAAAGAGAAGCCATGGGCACGGCATGTGCACGGTTCGTGGGAATCCAAACTGGTGCAGCCACTGCGGAAAACAGGAAGGAGGGTCCTCCAAAGATTACACACAGAATTACCATGGGATCAAGCAATCCCACTTCTGGTGTTTATCCAAAGCAAATGAAAGCAGGATCTCAAAGAAACACCCGCACTCCCAAGCTCCTTGCAGCATTACGCCCAGCAGCCAAGGTATGGAAACAACCTAAGTGCCCATCTATGGATGAGGGGATAAAAGATATATATATATAAAATTATTCTGAAAACGAAAGAAGAACATCTTGTCATCTGCAATAATGTGGGTGGAACATGAGGGCATTATTGTAAGTGAAATAGGTCCAGCAGACAAAAACAAATACTGTATGGTATCACATTTATGTAGAATTTTAAAAAGACAAACTGGTAGAAATGGAGAGAGAAATGGAGAGCAGACTGGTGGGTACCAGAGGCTGGCGAATGGGAGGCTGGGGAATGGGAGGCTGGGGAATGGGAGGCTGGAGAGACATTTTCCAAGAGTCCAAAGTTCCAGTTATAAGATGAATAAGTTCTCGAATCTAATGTGCAGCACAGACCTTATACTGCATCCCACTGTATCACACACTGATAGTTACTAAGAGAGTAGATGATCTTAAATGCTCTCTCTCAAAAAAAGAGTAATGGTAAATACGTGATATGATGAGGGGTTAGCTAATAATACTATGCTGGCAATCATTTTGCAATACAGAAGGGTATCAATCAACACATCGCACCCTTTAACTTACACAGTGTTTCATTTCCATTGTATCTCAGTAAAGCTGGACGGAGTTGGGGGTTGCGTAAAGTGGAGGACCGTGGGTTAGGTATCTTCACTAGAGCGAATGAGCTGGCAAGACTGGGTAAAAATCAGAGCCCAGAGCATTAGCTTCAGATGACGTGGACCCCCCCACTTCACACAGGGAGAGTTGACTCCGGAAGTGTATGTGAGTGAGGCAAGATCACAGCGTCAGTACTGATCGAACCAGGTCCAGAGCACAGAGCCCGTACCCTGTGTAACCTCCTCTCCACACGATGTCTGGCTATGTTATTCACCTCTCTCGTGACCCCCAGAAAGGATAAACAGAAACTGGGGTCAGGGATACCAACTGAGGCCAGACTGAGCCTCCTATGAAAATTCCATCCTCTTCCTGCTGTCTGATCTTTAGTAGCTGAAAAGACCTCTTTGTCTGTAAGAATGACGAGACTGGCAGAGAGGACCCCACTGGTGGGCGTGTGCACCCGGAGGTCCAGTCAGGGATTCCTCCCCGATTCCTGGGGAAGGAGACTCTCAAGAGGCCATGATGTAGGCAGACACCTCAAAAGCCAAAGGGTACTGGAGAGAAGAGTAGTGGGGAAAGGCCAGAACTGAGCCCAGACCTCAGAAATGTCAACTGCCCTCCACTGAGGTTACAGCCCCTCCTGGGAACTAGATACGGGGCCACAGGGACCTTCGGAAGAGATCACCACAGTCCAAAGCAGGGGGTGGGTTTTGCAGTGGAAACAATGCAAAGGACCACTCTCGCTGGCCCACCTGCCCCAGGTCCTGGTCCTGTCCCTTTAAATGGGCACCGCTGGGCCCTCCCTCCTGGGGCTCTGAGACTTCCTCCCTGAGCTGTGCTGCCTGGGACAGCCTTCTGCACTCACAGCCCCAGGGAAAGCACCAGGTCAGGGGCTTCTGCAGACTGCAGCAAAGCCTGACACCACTTCTGGGGGAAAGGTGAGTGCACAGGGGAAGGAAGGGAGCCCCCAGGGGGCTGGGGGTAGTGGAGGAAGGGGGGAGGGGCTGTAAGAAATTCAGGGCCTGCTTGCAGCTCACTGTGTGAGCACCTGCATTCTACTACCTCCCAGGAAGGGGAGCAGGATCTAGAAACGATAACTTCACCCCTCCAGGCTCCTCAGGACACTCTGAGTTTCAGGGAATGCCAGTTCAGAAGACGTGGTAAGCATCTCCTCCAGCCGTGGAGTGTACACACTCCTATTGGGGCCTCCAGCCTTCCTCCTGCCCTGCTCCTAGCCTAGTGACAAAGGTGTTTGCTAGGAGGACTGCTGGGGTGGAACACGCTGGAGGAGGCTGCAGACACTTCCTCCCAGGGCATATTCAGCGAAGGAGAAAGATACTTCTGAGGACAAACAAACGAGTCTAACCTCAGAACACGTCACCAAGTGGAAATCGTGTCTGTGAGCCGGACCCCGCTCACACACTGCATCTCCTCAGCCCTGTGCACCCGAGGGACTTGTAGGAGCCAGCAACAGTTATGAACTTGGTCTTCAGACCATTGTAGCACACCAGTACATGCCTTTCCCCACCCAAACTGCCCAGGGCTCTGCGGGCTGGGGGCTCTCTTCATACCGGCACACTGGCTATAAATGTAGGGCTTGGACAGGAGGAATGGCTCAGAAACACAGAGCAGGGACTGGATTCATTAGAATCACTGGGGAGGAGGGCATGTGTGGGGGTGCCTGTGTGGCTCAGTCCATTAAGCTCTGTGCCCCACGTTGAGCTATGGGCTGTCAGCTCAGAGCCTGTGACTTGCTGTGGATTCTGTGTCTCCCTCTCTCCCTGCCCCTCCCCTGCTCATGCTCTTAAAAATAAATAAACATTAAAGAAAGTGTTTTTATAAGTGAAAAGTATGACTCAGGTGAAGGGGTGAGAGAGAGATACTGTTTTTTTTTTTAATGTTTATTTATTTATTTATTTAGAGAGAGTGTGAGCAAAGAAGATGCACAGAGAAGAGGAGAGAGAGAATCCCTAGCAGGCTCTGCGCTGTCAGCACAGAGCCCAACAAAGGGCTCAAGCCAACAAACCATGAAATCATGACCCGACCTGAATTTTGAGTCAGACGCTTAACAGACTGAGCCACCCAGGTGCCTCCCTACTTTTCTATTTAACCACAGATCTGTGAATCGAAATGTCAAATATGTAGTTTAAACCCTCCGTAGATGCCTCCAAAAGATAGAGGTTCAGCAAGCAAGTACTAAATTATCCCCAATCCCATTACACATGACAGGCGTCTCCATGTTCAACATCCATCTACCAATGAGGAAGGACATCCTGCTTTAGCTCAGTTCTTATTCTTGCACTGAATCTTCTGGCTGTTTCTTCAGTTCTGCTGGGCAGTACAGTTATGGGAGCATGCTGATTTGTACACACAAGGTCATTGCTCACCTGAAGCCTGTGGGATGAACCCTACCAAGGGCTTTGGGGAGCCAGCAGGGGGTGACCACAGAAGGCAAACATCATCTCACTGGTCACAGACAAGTTCTCAATCGACCCCTCCCTTCGCTTGTCCTTGTGTGCTGCCCTGGGACCCAGCACGGTCACCTGCACCAACTGGGTGTCGCCATGAAGAGGAAGCATTTGAAAGGGACGGTAAAGGGGCACCTGCGTGACTCAGTCAGTTAAGCATCCGACTTCAGCTTGGGTCATGATCTCACGGTTCATGGGTTCGGACTGCGCATCAGCCTCTGTGCTGAAAGCTAGCTCAGAGCCTGAAGCCTGTCTTCAGATTCTGTGTTTCCCTCTCTCTCTGACCATCCCCTGCTCGCGATGTCTCTGTCTCTCAAAAATAAAGAACATTAAGAAAAAAAGGGACTGTGGAGCACAGACAGGACTCCAACAGAAACATGGGAGCGACTCGGTGGTCATGGGGTTGAGCGCACAGGCAGGCAGGGAAAGGCCCTGACACCTGTCCTCTTTGGAGCAGCTGACCAAGACCAGGAGTGAGTGGGACACGAGGCTAGAGGAGAGGTCGGAGCAGAGCTGTGCCCTTGTGTCCAGGTCCTCGTGAGACCGGCCAGACTCCATCGGGGGTCTAGCTCTAGTAAATCCTGCCACTTGTGTGTCACCACTTACTTTGAGAGGCCTCAGATTTGGGGCAGGAACACCAGGAGACAGAGGGGAATGACCCATCCCTCCAGCACATAGGTCACATCTACACAAATGACAGGAGCCAAACTATTTGGTTCTCTGAGAGCAGATCACAGGCTCTTCAGATCAGCATGGGAGATCGGTTTTTTTTCCAATTTCCAAAAGCAAAATATCTTCTTGATTTCTTCCCCAGGCCAACCCCCCTAAGGTGGTTCCCTAAGTCACTGAGCAGATGACCTGATTCAAGGTTTTCCAAAGTGTCTCCTGGCTGCGGAATCTCCAGGGAAAACTTTGTGCCTACAGC
>PISW01013222.1:0-27412 GCA_004023785.1 Mungos mungo
TTTTGGAGGTCTGGGCTAGGGATTTCTGAAGCTGGGGATGAGAGAGGACATAGAGTGGAGCAAATGAGGCCCCGTGCTGGTCTCAGTCCATGGGTGGGGTGTACGTGGGTACCCTGAAACAGAGGTGGTGGCAGGCTGTGAGTGTCTTAGAGTATTTCCAAGGCTCAGTTCATCTTTTGTCTGAGTTCTCCAAAAAGAGGTCTGAACTTGAACTTGAGCCCAGAGCTTAAGAATTTTAGCCCTGTCCAGCTCTGTGACCTTGAGGCCTGTCACTCTGGGCTTCAGTGTCCCCAGCTGTAAAATGAGGGACCAGATGAGACCTGTGCTATTCCAGCACTAGCAGGCGTGGCTCAGTGTGGTAGTCATGACCAACATAGTTAATAGAGCTAGATGTCCATAGGCTGCATCAAAAAGGGCAGGTGTTGTCTTCAGTGTGCCCACAACATGAACTGAGTTTAGTTTTCATTGTGGGTCAAGGCCCTGGAGGGGGTGATTTCTGTGGCTGTTCCATCTTCTTACTGGTGGGAAGTGTGCACAGTGAGGAACCCTTGTCCAGAGAAGTGAAGGCAATGTCAGGCCTCCTTCTACCGTGCCTGTCTCAGAACCCTTGGGTGGGCTTTGAGAGGATGGACTGCTTTCTTCCCAGACATGGTGGGCAGACACTGGGTGTTATTGAGACTCTACATAGTCTTGTGCCTAATGTGGAGGGCCCACAGAGAATACAAGATGGGGTCTGCCCTTTGGGGTACCCCTCTCTCTGGGGCAGCTAGACCAACACACATAGATCTGGGGCAGGCCTGCAGCCTGGAGGCACCTCCTGCACAGGCTTCTTTGTTTCCTTGGCCCTGATTGTGAAAGAAAGGAGGATCCCTATGGGTGCCAGCAATAGGAAGCAGGACTCCAGCAGGGACACCCAGTTGGAGCAGGATTTGGGGAAGTTTTGTAGAGGGCTGGATTTTGAGAGGCACAGGAGGGGGTAGTGTAATGATGAAGATAGAGAAATAATGGCAGGTGAGTGTGCTGTAGGGTGAGGTGGCCAGGGAGGGTGGTGGTGGACGGACATCTGTGCTCCATACCTGCTCTGTCCTCTGGCTGTGTATAACCATGTGCAAGTCATGCTACCTTTTTGACCCTCTGTATCCTCATTTGTAAAATGGAAACATCTTTCTCTTCTGATGGGTGGCTGAGTGTGAAGCATGGGGAATAAAAATTCAGAACAGCATTTGGGATGATGAGGATTTTGGATTTGATGATAGAAAGGCATGGAGTGGCCCTGTGGGGTGGCATTTTCAGAGTGAGGACTTCACCTTGGGAGAACAATATCTAGTCAGCTAAAAGGCAGCCCCTCCTCCTTCTCATGGACTTGACCCTTACTCTTTGCTCTTCTCCTTGCTCCCAAATTAATTTCTTAAATGGGAAAACTCCTTTATTAAAATATTAGGGCAATTGAAGGGGAGGATCCTTAATGGGTATAATGAGGTTGATGGGTGAGGTGCTTTGGGGTAAAACAGCCGTGTGGCTGGTGATGTTTCCCATGGCATGGGCCATCTGTCATGCAGGGCAAAGTCAGTTTTCTCAGTGAGCTCCTCTGGCTGTGGGGAGGACAGGTCAGAGGCCCTGGGCTCATGTGCTGTGTTCTGGCTTCCCTGACTAAGAGGAGGGAGGTGCCCTGGGCACACTCTTTCCTCTGCTGACCTCTGAGTAACTCTGATTGCAAAACTTGGTCGGGAATCTGCATGCTGACTGCCAGGATCTGGTAGAAACCCTGGGTCACTTGAATTGTGCACTTATCTTTCCTTAAGACTTTGGCTCCAGGTGTTGAAACAGCAGGAATAATGTACCCCAAGAGTGTCTACCTTTGTGGCTAGGGAAACCTCCTTGATGGGGACCCTTCTGAAAATTATCTGGGGGCAAACAGCAGCAGAGGTTTACTTCTGGGAACACACTTAACGATTGCCTTCCTTGGAACTACATCCCTCTTCTGCCATGCAAGGATTTGGGGGATGGTTGGATTGTGGGAGGTCGAGGGACACAGCCTGGTGAGGTCATGGTGCAGGCCCAGGGGTGGGAGTTGGGGAGGAGAGCACATACCTGAAGGGGGGATTCAGGCTCTGGGGTGGGAAAGGGGTTTGATGCATGCTCCTGTGGAGTGGGGACAGCTCTCCTGCCACAGCTTGGGGAGGAGTTTTCTAAGACAAGACATTGTTGTGGTCCTGCCCCATGTTAGTTTCCATCAGGGCAGCACCGTGGACACAGATAGCAGTGGTTGAACCTCCTCACCTGTCCAGAAGTGCACATAAGGGGGACTGCATCTTCATTTCTGCCCCTTTTCCCTCCTAGTACCCATTTACTCTCATGTTAGGTGGAAACAGAGGGAAGAGGTCACCATGAGGTTAGACGTGCTGTCCAATGTAGAGTTGTAAATCTACATGCAGTTAGAAGAGAGTGGGTCCCTGGCAGGCTGGGCCCCTGGGGAGGGTGATGATGCATGGCCCTCTTGGCTGGGGGACATGTATGGCACTGTACTCAGCCCACCCCCCAGCATGGTGGCCCCTGCAGTGCTGGCATCTGGGGATCCAGTCGGGAGCAGGGCAAGTGGGTGGGTGGCATGTGGGTTTGCCCTGGGGACCCTTCCTGTGCTTAGCCTTGTGTCCAGCCTCCAACGCTTGCCAGGATGAATCCTTCTGTCCACTGCCTGCCTGCAATATAGGGTACCAGGAGCAACTCCTGGGAAGGTTCCTGGTGACTGGGAATGGGGTGTGCCAGGCCTCCATCCTCCAGAAGTCATGACTGTCTGGGGGCAGCCCCTGGCTGACTGGGCAGGAGCTCACACTGATGGTCTTAGTTCACATTCACGATCATCCTTGGTTTAAATCACAGGACCTGATGTTCAGCAAGATTCTGGGATAGTCAAGCTTACCCACCTGGAAAGGTCAGAAATGGGGTTTGAAAAAAAAAAAGAAATGGGGTTTGAGTTCAGCTTTGTCTGGCTCTAGCTGACATACTGAGGAATTTGAATCTTCTTTCTCCATCCTAAGAGATGAGGTGACAGTGTAAAGGGGGCCCTGGCTGCTCTGCAGTACTAATTTGGTGACAGGCCTGACTCCTGGTGGTTCCTGGTGGTATGTGCAAACAGAGGGTGAGCATGCTGACGATAGCCTTTTGCTGACCAGGGCCCTGTGCTCCCAGCATCTGCCCCTACCACCTGCTGAAGCACACGCACAATAAGTGCTAACATCAGCTGGGGAGGAAGAGGCTCATCAGTCCCAGTGGACTCTGGATGGCCTTGAAGAGGGACAAGGGTCAGCTACAGAAGAAGGCGGGGCTAAGGGCTGTGGAGTCCTGCCATGACTGTGAGACAGTGAGGGGCAGGAATCAGAGTGCATGAGGGGTGCTCTGGGCTTTGGAGCACTTTAGAGGCAAGGGTGGGGGTGCCATGAGTGCTGGGGGAGGGGTGACTGACTGACAGATAGGTGCTGTCAGAACAGGGGCTGCCTGGTCTGGCACTCTCTTACCCTTCACTCTTTGTCCTGGCCCTTCTGTGGCTGTCTTGGACCTATTATTCTTCTTGGCCCTGCCCAATACTGTCTTGCACCTCTTCTGACTGTGATAACAGCAGTGGGTCAGTTTTGAATGAGAGGCTTGACAATTTCCCATCAACAAATCCATGTACACTTCCTCTGAGAGACCTGGAGTGAGTTTCTGAGCCATTGGCAGATAAGGTGACTCATTGGAGCCTATTCTCCCTGCTGGTTCTGCTTGGATAAAGTCTTGGGGAAACAAGCTTGACTGAGTTAATGTGGCCACAAGGACATGGAATTTGGAAGAGGGCATGTGGGGGTCCTATCAGATGCAGACATCTTCATAAATTCCTTGTGGTCTCCACTCATCAGTGATGTGTCACTCTAGTATCATCTAAATCAGTGATTTCTAGCTCAGGGAGTGCCTGACTTCCCTGAAGAAGTTTCCAACAATAAAGACCCAACCCTGCTTGGGCCCTGCTGAGTCAGGATCTCCTGGGGCCTGGGAACTTTGTTTGAAAATACATTTCTGGTAATACAGCTGCTTGTACCCATTGTAGGGAAAGTATCTGTCAAGATTCAGCTGTAGAAAAGGGATGTCTGCTTTCTTTTAAGCAGAAAGGGAGCTTACACAGAGTGCTTACAAAGCCTTTGGATAGACTCTAGCCCCCACTCTCTGGGACAATCAGAATGAACTCAGGAGACCCCACAGGCATGCTGAGTGCTCAAAACACACCACTGTGGCTCTGGTCTGGGGCCAGGAAACCATCATTTTGCTGGCTCAGCTACTCAGTTTTCTCTTGATATCTTTGCAGCTAGTAGAATCCCTCCAGGAAAACCCCAGCATCTCCTGAACTGCAGCAAAGCAGCAGCCCATATTGTAATCACTCCCCATGTGCAGCTATCTGGTGTAACCTGAGTCCTACATGGAAGCCAGATGAGGGGTGTCTGAGGTGGTGGGTGCATCCTGAGGAGGCTGGAACAGATGCCAAATGAGAGAAAGGCACGGTGACAGCAAGCAGCTCTAGTCCAGCATGGATTTTGGGACCCTGATTCTGCTCAATTCCTGTGTGGTTAAATAATGTGTCCTTGTGGCCACATTAACTCTGTAACTGCCCAGATCCCAGGCCACTCAGGTAGGGCCTGGTGGTACTTCCTCCTGGTGCAGGTGACCAAACCCTCTGAGTCACTCCTATGTGCGCACAGCTTTTCAAGGTCTGCTGTAACTAATAGGCTCTGATCTTTACCCTGTCACTCACTTAGTCCTTCCACCAAGGTAGGCCCAGCTAGATGTGGATTCATTGCAGGACAGGCCGTTTTCCGAAAGGGCAGTCTTCTTTCCTCACTTTATAAACCTGTTAGTTTTCTGGACTTTATGACTAAACTGTCGGACAGTTTTCCAGTCTAATGTTCTTCCTAAGGAGGTCCTTGGCATGTTATCAGCTGGTGCAAATGGGGGCACTTTTGGGGACCTGCAAAAGGGTGTCCTCAGAAGGGGTATGCAAATGGTCTCCTGGGGTGGGTGCCTTCCAGCAGGGCTGAGCTCAGCAGCCATCTGCAGGGGCCCTGGGGACAGGGCTGCCATGGAGTATATGTGCACAGTAGGGGGAAAGCCTAAGGAAGCCCAATTTCTGAACTTACACAGAATACAGGGCCTTAAACCCAGGGTCAGGGAACTGTGACCTGGAAAAGGGGGTAGCTTGAGTGGAATAAAAGGGGTGTGCACTTTGCCCTTCCTTTTCCTTCCATATGAATGATTTAAAGTTCTATAAACAAAGATTTATTATTAAATGCATTATTATTAAATAAGATGAATTAAATAAGCAAACAGCAATTACTGCTTTTATTTTTCTTTAATTTTTTTATGTCTTTTATTTATTTTTGAGAGACAGAGAGAGACAGTGTGAGCAGGGGAGGGCGAGAGAGAGGGAAGCACAGAATCCAAAGCAGCCTCCAGGCTCTGAGCTAGCAGTTAGCACAGAGCCTGATGCGGGGCTCAAACCCATGAACCGTGAGATCATAACCTGAGCTGAAGCCAGACGCTCAACCGACTGAGCCACCCAGGTGCCCCAATTACTGCTTTTATGAAAGAAACAGTTGAATTAACCTTTATGGATAGCCTCCATGGGTGTCACAGGCAGCTTTTGGGTGCCGAGGGCTCATGAGGTGAGTTCTGATGTCATAGAGGTTCCCTCTCCCGGCCCTTTGCTCACTTGGCCAGTAAATCTTGTTGGTAGCTGGAAATGCTTCATGGGGGAAATAGTCACACTGCAATAATTGGCAAATGCTATAAATCAGGGCTTCCCCCCCGCCCCTGAGATATTAAACATTTGGCAGCACAAAAGTGTGTTTCATGGATCCCCTTTTCATTTTTTTTAATGTTTATTTATCTTTTGAGAGAGAGAGACAGCGAGACAGAGCATGCGTGAAGGAGGGGCAGAGCGAGACAAAGACACAGAGTCTGAAGCAGGTTCCAGGCTCCAAGCTCTCAGCAAAGAGCCTGCCACAGGGCTTGAACTCATGAACTGTAAGATCATGACCTTAGCTGAAGTTGGTGGCCCGGATCCCCTGTTCTTTTTAGAAGTTTCTCCAAGCTGCTACCAAGAGGCCAAGAAGGCACTCTGGGCCTGAGGCAGTCGTACCAAATTCTTATAGCCTCTGGATTCCCACCAATGTGGCTGTGTCTTTTTGCGTACTTTCCTCTGCATGCTAATTTGGAATGTTCTGTGGACTAACAGGAATGCCTGAAAATAGAGGAACCCCTGGGTCCTATCTGGTCTAGAAGTGTCTGCACAAGCTTGGCTGACTTTTGTCCTGTTGTTGCCCTTGCTACCCAGGCAGCAATGTGGAAAGGGCCGCCATACCACACATGGGGCATGTGAAGCTGGAGTGGGACCTGAAAAACATCCTGTGGTTTTTGTTCTTTTTAAACCAGGGAAAAGGGAGTGTTTTTACAAAGTTAAAACTTCATCCTGTTCCAGTTTCCACCAGGGAAAGGACATCACTTCTGTTGCTTTCCTCAGAAGTAAACAAACTTGGCCGACCAGTGGGTGAATGTCCTGCCAGGGCACCAGCTGTTTTCTGGGCTGGTGGCCAGGACTGGAGTCCCCCAGCACACTCTTGACCAGGGCTACCAGCCTGGCATCTGGCTGCCTCAGTGTTGTGAGCTGGGCTTTGAGTCTGGAAAGGGAAGAGCTTTCTGGAGACAAGACTTAGGTTGGAGGCTAAATGCTGAGATTATGTCTTTAGCATTGTATAAACATTATTCTCTGCTGATGCTTAACGGTTGGTTATAGAAGGTCTCCACTCTTCACCCAAGGCCATAAGCATTTTGCTGGTGTTAACCACCATGAACACCATGCCAAATTTATGTATTTGTGCACGTTATTTCCATATGTCCACATTGAAGGTTTGGCCTTGAGGAATCTACACTGCAGATAAACTTAGATATCTTGCTCAGTGCCTGAATATCAAATGTTATTTTTCTCTTTGTGCTTGAAACTCTAACTCTAACTCACTTCAGTGAGATATTTCTCAGAAAGCTGCAGGTTGTCATCCTTTGGAAAGACTCTATAGGCACTAGAAAACCATTATTTCCTGCAGTGACATCCCAAAGCACCAGCCTTGAGTAGCTGCTTTATCTTTTTGGTACAGAAATAGTAGCATTTCAGTGTGTGGGAGTCTTTGAGAAGTCACAGATATCCAAGAACATGCTTTTGAACAGTTTTTGAGTATGTGGAATGACAGGATCACTCAAATACCATTTATTTTTCCATGACTTGAAGGTCTAGGTTTGCTGACCATATTTTCCAATGGCACAAGTGTGGAGGAAACTAATGTGGTTTTAATTTATATTATTAAATGTAGAGTTGAGGTCAAGGGTCTGGGTACCCATATTCTTCTCTGAACAGACACCATGGGTAGGGGTCCATTTGGGCTGGATAACCTGGAGATGTATCTACAGAGAGTGAGTGGGGTCATGGATGGCTGAATGAGGAAACTGGGAGAAGAAAGGCTTCCTGGGGAGGGGGTGGGGATTGAAGAATTTGAAGGGTGTCATTGAATAACAAATTAGATTTATTCTGGGTAGCTTTAAAGGGCTGAGCCAACATTTGTAGCAACATGGATGGAACTCGAGGGTATTATGCCAAGTGATATAAGTCAGGCAGAGAAAGACAGATACCATATGTTTTTACTCATGTGTGGATCAGGAGAAACTCAAGGACCATAGGGGAGGGGAAAGGGAAAAAAATAGTTAAGGAGAGGGAGGGAGGCAAACCATAAGAGACTCTTAAATACTGAGAACAACTGAGGGCTGATGGGGGTGAGGGAGAGGTGAAAGTGGGTGATGGGCATGGAGAAGGGCACTTGTTGAGACAAGCACTGGGGGTTATATGGAAACCAACTTGACAATAAACTATATTAAAAAATAAAATAAAGGGCTGAGCCAAGACTGACTGTTGGAATTTGGATGGCTACAAAACTTAGTCCAATTTTAGGAAGACTGTTTCTCTACTAAAATGACAAAGCAAGAGGCAGCCTGGTGAGATGGTGATTTCCAGCAGTATGATGCTGAAACAGAGGCTGGGCTGCTGTGGGCACGAGTATGGCAACAAGATTTCTGGACCCCAGGGATGATGCACTGTCTGACCTTCAATGAACTCTTTGATTTTGAGGTTTATTGCTTTGGCAGAGTGATAGGAAGGGGAGTGTGCTTGCAGATTTACCCAGATCAAATCCTTTATTAGAAACTGCTCCTTCTGATGCAGAAGCAAGAGTATGGGACCCACTGGATGCAGACTCGAGTCCAGCACACGTTGATACCTCTTGATTCTCCAGGGAATGTGTGGGTTGCTTCAGCTTGGTCTCCAGACCATCCTTCAGGGCTGTAGCTCAACTGCCCTACAACAGCTGGGTGACTCCTACCCTGTAGGGAAAATCCACCATTCCTTTCCCCTTTGCTGCCTTGCTCCTCCTCACCACAGACAACTTTTCCAGAAAGGTCTCCCTGATGCTGTCAGAGACTGTAAAACAAATTTGAGGTGATAAATGTCCTTCACATGTGTGTGTCTGCATTTCTCCAGTCAGAGCTGTGGTCCTGGAGGATACTTTCCCTTTCATTCTTGTGGTATCTGGAGTGGAATTTTTAACATCTTAGGAATTCACCAAAGTGGTTAGTTGATTTTAGTGGTTTTAGAAAATGATTTCAAACAAAAACATCTGACAGGAAAGATAATACTTTTTTAAAAAAATATTTTATTGTCAAATTGATTTCCATACAACACCCAGCGCTCTTCACCACAAGTGCCCTCCTCCATCACCACCACCTCTTTCCCCCCTCCCCCTTTCCCTTCAACCCTCAGTTCATTTTCAGCATTCAATAGTCTCTCAAGTTTTACATCCCTCTCTCTCCCCAATTCTCTTTCCCTCTTCCCCTCCCCCTGGTCCTCCATTAGGTTTCTCCAGTTTTCCTGTTAGACCTATGCAAACATATGGTTTCTGTCCTTCTCTGCCTGGCTTATTTTGCTTAACATGACACCCTCGAGGTCCATCCACTTTCCTACAAATGGCCATATGTCATTCTTTCTCATTGCCATGTAGTACTCCATTGTGTATATATACCACATCTTCTTGATCCATTCATCAGGTGATGGACATTTAGGCTCTTTCCATGTTTTGGCTATTGTTGACATTGCTGCTATGAACATTGGGGTACATATGCTCCTATGCATCAGCATTTCTGTATCTCTTGGGTAAATCCCTAGCAGTGCTATTGCTGGGTCATAAGGGAGTTCTATGGATAGTTTTTTGAGGAACCTCCACACTGTTTTCCAGAGCGGCTGCACCAGTTTACATTCCCACCAGCAGTGTAGGAGGGTGCCCATCTCTCCACACCCTTGCCAGCATATGCCAACAAACTGGACAACACAGAAGAAATGGACAAATTCCTAAATACACATGCACTGCCAAAATTCAAACGGGAAGAGATAGAAAGCATGAATAGACCTATAACCAGTGAAGAAATCGAATCCGTTATGAAAAATCTCCCAATGAATAACAGCCCAGGGCCAGATGGCTTCCCAGGGGAATTCTACCAGACATTTAAAGCAGAGCTAATACCCATTCTTCTCAAACTATTCCAAAAAATAGAAATAGAAGGAAAACTTCCAAACTCATTCCATGAAGCCAGCATCACCTTGATAACCAAGCCAGAGACCCAGCAAAAAAAGAGATCTACAGACCAATATCCTTAATGAATACAGATGCAAAGATAATACTTCTGAATGTTTGACAGGGTCCTGGGTGGGTGACGGTTGTCATTAACACTTTTGACAGTTACACAAAGTGCACGTCACTGTTGTTCCTCAGATGATGACATGGCAGCTGAGAAAGGTAAACTGCCATGTTTAATATAGCTACTATAGAAAGCTAACCCAGACCATTCTGTCTAGACAGTTCTTATTTATTTTTATTCTGAATGCTGCCTTTGGTCTGCAGAATAAGGACTGAATTGTATCGCCATCAATGTGTAACACACATTCAAGCCTCCATCTCCTTGAGCACTGCTCAGAGGCTTAAATGGTGCCTGCACCTGACTTGAGTTATTCTCCTGCATCACTGATCATAGCTACCTCTTCAATGCTGTCATAGGCTGTCCCATCCTCCTTCCCTGGAGTAGTAGGAGTGCTTCTAGGCTCTGGATTCTGGGGAGTTTGGTGTTGGGGACTGTCAGAAAGTGCTCTTTCCTTCATCATAAACCCATAAAGGGATGGGTGAGGCACCAGTGAATGGAGCCTTTGTCCTCCTGAGAGCTTTAAGGAGAAAAGATGAAATCCTACAGAAGAGGCATGGTGGTGCCAGTCCGGGCAGGAGTCGCTGGTCGGGGTGGGCAATGAAGTGCAGGCTGGACTTGTGATCTGGTTCTCATTAGGTCTCCTTGTAGGATGGCTTTGGGAAGAAACAAAGGCCCTTGAAATCTCTGCCTGAAATGGGGAGTGTTCATTTTTATTCCATTGGTGTTTCCAGGCGGTCTCTTTTTGAGCTTGGTCTTTCTCCAGAGGCTCTTCCTTGATGAACAGAGGGGAACTAGGCACACATGCTTGTAAGGAGCCTTGCAGAACTTAAAGAGACAGGCCTATAGCTCCCAGAGCCTACAAAAGTTGGTACTGCCCCACTAAAGTCTTCCTGGAGAGATGCAGAGGCCAGTGTGTGGTTCAAGTGGCTGCCCCTCATCATGTCTTTCCGTGTTAGTTTTGTGATTAAGTAACAAATTAAAATCAAATCGTGTACAGCAAAAATGGCAAAATGACTGGCTATTTTCTAAGTCCAGGGTCAGCTGGACCAGCTGCTGGAACTGGACATAAGGAAGTATATAGCTCTCCGGGTTACTTTTCTCCATTTCCTGCTCCACAGTCAAGTGGGGGTGGTGCCTGTGTGTATTCCTGGTTTCCTGAGTTGACTGTCTTCGACTCTGATGGGCTGAATTGGGTCACATGACAGTCCCTAAACCAGTACACTTCTCTGAGGAGATGCTGTGCTCTGGTTGACAAGCAGAACCTCAAGATTAGCTTGGGAGTGGAGGGAGGGGTGACTTGGATAGGAGAGGTGCAAGGTGGATATGCTTTTCCTATCTCCATCATGCCAAGCCCACCCCAGATTACTCTGTTTTGGCCCTTAACCATCTCTCATGGCCTTCTTTTCCTTGTGCTGCAGGGAACTGCTGGAGACGACATGCCGCTTGGCCAACATGCTGAAGAGACATGGAATCTGTCGAGGGGACCGTGTGGCAATCTACATGCCTGTTTCCCCACTGGCTGTGGCTGCAATGCTGGCCTGTGCCAGGATTGGAGCTGTCCACACAGTTGTCTTTGCTGGCTTCAGTGCAGAGTCCCTGGCTGGGAGGATCAATGATGGTGAGCATATGGGAAGGAGGCCTCTTGTCTTTGTTCCTTTGGGGCTGGCCATCAGGGACTTAGACGTTAGTAAAAGTCACACAGACAAATAACAGATACAACCAGGGACAGGGACATGGCTGAATGAGCATTTGTTCTGTGAGCTGAGATCTGAGGACAACGAAGTGAAGAAGGGAAGGAAGATTCCATATGGAGGGAACAGCTAGGTACCAGCTGACTGGTGGGAGGAGCACAGCTTGTGAGGGCATGGAGGAGGCTGGTGTGGCTGTGGTAGAGGACAGAAAAAACATGTAGGGTGAGATAAGGCTGGAGATAAATGGAGGAAGATCTCACAGGTCAACAACTAGAAGATTTTCATCATGAGGGATGGTGGGGTGGACCACTTCTGGAGAGATGGAATCAGGTGGGGGCTTGTGTTGCATCTTTAAGGCTTTATATCTACAGGTAGGTCAGAGTCTTCTGAACAGTGTGCAGAGCAATATTGTTGCCCTTCTTTTTCTTGTGTGGGGGAGCTGAATGTACAGATGGTGACCCCATGTCTGCAAAGTCTGATGCCTGCTCCAGCCCTGAGCTGGCTGTTCTTTGTGTCTTACTGAAGACTTGCCTTTTGGTAGTAAAACTTTAGGGCAGAATTCTCAGACCCCTGCTAACTACCTTTAGGGGGAGCTGGGAAGGTTTTCTACTATCTATAGCTCTCCCTTCACTTTCAAGGGTTGGTGCTGTCATTCATTTCTATTTCTCTCTTTAAACTCTGTAGCACTGACTATGTGCCAGGCACTATTTTAAACACTTTGCCAAGGTCATCTCCTTAAATTTGACTGACTTTGTCTACAAAAATATGGTATGAGATAATACTGATTCTTTTTCCTTTTCCACATTTTTTATTACTATTATTGCCATCCTAGAGTATACATACAGTTCACTGGCATTGAGCACATTCACATGTTGTGCGAACATCATCACAATCTATTCCAGAATTTTTTTTGTCACCCTAAATGGACATCTCATACCCATTAATCAGGAATTCCCCATTTCCCCCTCCACCCAGCTTCTGGAAACCACTAACCTGTTTTTGGTGTCAGTGATTTGCCTATTCTGGATATTTCATATAAATGAACTCATAATATGTGGCCTTTTGTTTATGACTTCTTTCACTACTCATAATGTTTTCAAGATTCATCCATGTTGTAGCATGTATTATGGCTTCAATTTTTCCATGAATGAAATTTCACTGAATGGATATACCATGTTTTATTGATTTATTCAACTGTTGATGGACAATTGATTTGTTAACACTTCTTGGCTATTGTGAATTGAGCTGCTGTGAACATTCATGACAACATTAGCTTTCAATTTTTTGTGTATACACCTAGGAGGAGAATTGCTGGCACATATGGTAAATCTATATTTAACTTATTGAGGAACTACAGAACTGTTTTCCAAAGTTGCTGCTCTCTCATACATTCCCTCTAACAATGAATGAAGGTTCTAATTTATCTGAATCCTCATCAGCACTTATTATTTTACTTTTTAAAAAACAATTATACGGGCTCCTAGATGGTTCAATTGGTTAAGCATCTGACTTTTGATCTTAGCTCAGGTCTTGATCTCAGAATCATGAGTTCAAGTCCCACATTGGGCTCTGTCCTAGTTGTAAAGCCTGCTTAAAAAAATTATAGCCATCCTAGTGGATATGAGTGGTATTTAATTGTGGGTTAGGTTTGCATTCCAAATGACTAATATCACCGAGCATCTTTTCTTTAAAATAGTTTCCCACTTGTGGGAAGAAGCACTGGGTGTTATATGGAAACCAGATTTTTAAAAAATAGTTTATTGTCAAATTGGTTTCCATATCACACCCAATGCTCTTCACCATAAGTGCCCACCTCCAGTAACACCACCTCTTTCCCCCCTCCCCCTCCCCCTTCAACCCTTGGTTCATTTTCAGTATTCAATAGTCTCTCAGGTTTTACATACATCTCTCCCCAACTCTCTTTCCCTCTTCTCCTCCCACTGGTCCTCCATTAGGTTTCTCCTGTTCTCCTGTTAGACCTTTGAGTGCAAACATATGGTATCTATCCTTCTCTGCCTGACTTATTTCGCTTAGCATGACACTCTCGAGGTCCGTCCACTTTGCTACGAATGGCCATATGTCATTCTTTCTCATTGCCATGTAATACTCCATTATGTGTGTGTGTATATATATATATATATACCATATCTTCTTGATCCACTGATCAGGTGATGGACATTTAGGCTCTTTTCATGTTTTGGCTATTGTT
This sequence comes from Mungos mungo, assembly GCA_004023785.1. NCBI lineage: Eukaryota > Metazoa > Chordata > Mammalia > Carnivora > Herpestidae > Mungos > Mungos mungo. The sequence goes on from PISW01013222.1 coordinate 13,717, forward strand.
GACATTGCTGCTATGAACATTGGGGTACATGTGCTCCTATGCATCAGCACTTCTGTATCCCTTGGGTAGATCCCTAGCAGTGCTATTGCTGGGTCACAGGGGAGTACCACTGAAAGTTTTTTGAGGAATCTCCACACTGTTTTCCAGAGCGGCTGCACCAGTTTACATTCCCACCAACAGTGTAGGAGGATGCCTGTTTCTCCACCACCTTGTCAGCATCTATAGTCTCTTGATTTGTTCATTTTAGCCACTCTGACTGGTGTGAGGTGGTATCTCAGTGTGGTTTTAATTTGTATTTCCCTGAGGATGAGTGATGTTGAGCATTGTTTCATGTGCTTGTAGGCCATCTGGATGTCCTCTTTGGAGAACCGTCTGTTCATGTTTGCTGCCCATTTATTCACTGAGTTATTTGTGTTTTGGGTGTGGAGTTTGGTGAGTTCCTTGTAGATTTTGGATACTAGCCCTTTATCTGATATGTCATTTGCAACCATCTTGTCCCATTCTGTCGGTTGCCTATGAGTTTTCTTGATTGTTTCCTTTGCACTGCAGAAGCTTTTTATCTTGATGAGGTCCCAGTAGTTCATTTTTGCTTTAATTTCCCTTGCCTTTGGGGATGCGTTGAGTAGGAAATTGCTGTGGTTGAGGTCAAGGAGGTTGTTTCTTACTTTCTCCTCGAGGGTTTTGATGGTTTCCTATCTCACATTCAGGGCCTTCAGCCATTTTGAGTTTATTTTTGTGTATGGTGTAAGACAGTGGTCTAGTTTCCTTCTTCTGCATGTTGCTGTCCAGTTCTCCCAGCACCACCTGCTAAAGAGGCACTCTTTTTTCCATCGCATACTCTTTCTTGCTTTGTCAAAATTGGCTGGACATTTGTGGGCCCAGTTCTGGGTTCTCTATTCCATTCCATTGGTCTATGTGTTTTTGTGCCAATACCATACTGTCTTGATGATGACAGCATTGTAGTAGAGGCTAAAGTCTGGGATTGTGATGCCTCCCGTTTTGGTTTTCTTCTTCAATATAACTTTGGCTATTTGGAGTCATTTGTGATTCCATATGAATTTGAGAATAGTTTGTTCTAGCTTTGAGAAGAATGCTGGTGCAATTTTGATGGGGATTGCATTGAATGTGTAGATTGTTTTGGGTAGTAACGACATTTTCACAATGTTTATTCTTCTGATCCATGAGCATGGAATGTTTTTCCACTTCTTGGTGTCTTCTTCAATCTCTTTCATAAGTTTTCTGTATTTTTCATCATTCAGGTCTCTTACATCCTTGGTTAGGTTTACTCCTAGGTATTTTATGGTTTTTCGTGAAACTGTTAATGGGATCAGTTTCCTGATTTCTCTTTCCGCTGCTTCATTATTGGTGTATAGGAATGCACCGATATCTGTACATTGATTTTGTACCCTGCAACTTTACTGAATTCATTGATCAGTTCTAGAAGGCTTTGATGGAGTCTGCTGGGTGTTCCATGTAGAGTATCATGTCATCTGCAAAAAGTGAAAGTTTGACTTCTTCTTTGCCAATTTTGATGCCTTTTATTTCCTTTTGTCATCTGATTACTGATGCTACGACTTCCAGCGCTATGTTAAACAGCAGTGGTGAGAGTGGACACCCCTGTCGTGTTCCTGATCTCAGGGGGAAAGTTCTCAGTTTTTTCCCCATTGAGGATGATATTAGCTGTGGGCTTTTCATAAGCTGCTTTTATAATGTTTGTGTAAGTTCCTTCTATTCCGACTTTCTCAAGGGTTTTTTATTAAGAAAGGGTGCTGTATTTTGTCAAATGCTTTTTCTGCACCTATCGACAGGATCATATGGCTTTTATCCTTTCTTTTGTTAATGTGATGTATCATATTGATGGATTTGCAAATATTGAACCAGCCCTGTAACCCAGGAATGAATCCCAGTTGATCATGATGAGTAATTTTTTTTATATGCTGTTGAATTTATTTGCCAGTATCTTGTTGAGTATTTTTGCATCTGTGTTCACTAAGGGTATTATTTTTCTGTAGTTCTCTTTTTGCTGGGTCTCTGTCTGGTTTGGGTATGAAGGTGATGCTGGCTTCGTAGAATGAGTTTGGAAGTTTTTTTTTCTATTTCTAGTTTTTGGAATAGTTTGAGAAGAATGTGCATTAGCTCTGCTTTAAATGTCTGGTAGAATTCCCCTGGGAATCCATCTGGCCCTGGGCTTTTATTCATTGGGGATTTTTGATAACAGATTCTATCTCTTCACTGGTTATTGGTATATTCATGCCTTCTATCTCTTCCCGTTTGAATTTTGGTCATGCATGTGCATTTCACAATTTGTCCATTTTTTTTAGGTTGTCCAGTTTGTTGGTATATAATTTATCATAGTAATGTCTAATGATTGCTTGTATTTCTAAGGGATTGGTTGTAATAGATCCATTTTCATTCATGATTTTGTCTCTCTGGATGCTCTCTCTTTTCTTTCTAAGGAGCCTGGCTAGAGGTTTATCAATTTTGTTTATTTTTTCAAAGAACCAATATTTGGTTTCATTGATCTGCTCAACTGTTTGTTTGTTTGTTTGTTTGTTTGTTTGATTCTATATTGTTTATTTCTGCCCTGGTCTTTATTATTTCCTTTCTTCTGCTGGGTTTGGGGTGCTATTGCTGCTCCCCTTCTAGTTCCAGTAGGTGCTCTGTAAGGTTTTGAATTTGCACTTTTTTAGTTTGTTGAAATTGGCCTGGATTGCAATATACTTTCCTCTTAGGGCTGCCTTTGCTGTGTCCCAGAGATTTTGGATTGTTGTATTTTTGTTTTCATTTGTTTCCAAATATTTTTAAATTTCTTCCTTAATTGCCTGATTAGCCCAATCATTCATTAGTAGGGTGGTTTTTAACCTACACATTTTTGGAGGTTTTCCAGACTTTTTCCTGTGGTTAATTTCAAGTTGTATAGCATTGTGATCTGAAAGTGTGCATGCTGTGATCTCAATTCGTTTATATTTTTGGAGGCTGCTTTATTCCCCAGGATGTGATCTATCTTGGAGAATGTGCACTTGAGAAGAAGGTGAATTTTCTATCTTCAGGAAGCAGAGTTCTAAATATATCTATCAGTTCCATCTGTTCCAATGTATCATTCAGGTCCATTGTTCCTTTAGTTATTTTCTGTCTGGTTGATCTATCCATTGCTGTCAGTGGAGTATTAAAGTCCCCTGCAATTAGCACATTCTTATCAATAAGATTGTTTCTGTCTGTGATTAATTGTTTTATGTATTTGGGTGCTTCCAAATTTGGTGCATAGATATTTATAATTATTAGCTGTTCCTGATGGAGAGACCCTGTGATTATTATAATGTCCTTCTTCATCTTTTGTTACTGCCTTTACTTTAACATCCAGTTTGTCTGATATGAGTATGGCTACTCCTGCTTTCTTTTGGCATCTAGTCACATGGTAGATATTTCTCCATCCCCTTACGTTCAATCTGGAGGTGTTTCCAGGTCTAAGGTGAGTCTCTTGTAGACAGCAAATAGATGGATTTTGGGTTTTCATCCATTCTGCTACCCTGTGTCATTTGACTTGAGCATTCAGTCCATTGACATTCAGTGTTATTAATGAAAATGTGAGTTTTGATTCATTGTGTTCCCTGTAGAGTGCATGTTTGTAGTGATGTCTCTGGTACCTTTATTCCTTGCTACGTTTCCCTCATAGAGTCCCTCTTAAGATTTCTTGAAGGGCTCATTTGGTGGTGATGAATTCTCTCAACTTTTGTTTATTTGGGAAAACCTTTATCTCTCCTATTTTGAATGACAGGCTCTCTGGATAAAGAATTCGTGGCTGCATATTTTTCCTGTTCATCACATTGAAGATTTCTTGCCATTCCTTTCTGGCTTGCCATGTTTCAGTTGATAGGTTTGTAACCACTATGATAGGTTTCCCTTTGTATTTTAAGGCCCTTTAACCCTAGCTGCTTTTAGAATTCTCTCTTTGTCTTTATATTTTGTCAGTTTCACTGTGATATGTTGTGCCAAAGGTCCGTTTACATTATGTCTTAGGGTAATTCGGTATGTCTCTTGAATTTCAATGTTTTTCTCTTTCCCTAGATTGGGGAGATTTTCATGTATAGTTTGGTCCAACACCCCTTCAGGACCTATTTCTCTTTCTTCCTATTCAGGAACTCCTATGATACGGGATTTGTTCTGTTTGATTATATCACTCAGGTCTCTGATTCTCCTTTCGTGCTCCTGTATCAATTTTTCTCTCTTTTTCTCAGTTTCTTCTTTTTCTATAACTGTGTCTTCGAATTCATATATTCTCCTCTCTGCTTCTTCAATCGTGCATTGGCAGCCTCCATCTTATTATTCACCTCATTTATAGTCTTTTTTTTTTTTATAACTTGTCACAGCTGTTTTGAAGGTTCCTTGTCTTTGTTTCAATATCTTCTCTCACAGCTTCTATGCTTTTTTCAAGCCCAACAATTAATTTTATGATAATAGTTCTAAATTCTTGTTAGCTATGTTGTTTAGATATGTTTTGAGGAGTTGTGTGACTGTGACTTCTTCCTGGACTTTCTTCAGGGGAGAGTTCTTTCGTTTTGTCATTTTGGCTAGTTTTCTGTCTCTTTTCAGTTTTAAAAAGCTCATTGTGTACTCTGCACCTGTTAGTATTGTTCTGTTAAAGGAGGCTTATTGACTGTCCAGGGCCTGTCATTTCAGGAAATGTTCTTTTAGTGGTGTCTCTCAGTTTCTTTTGTTGTGCCTTTGATTATTTTATTCCCCTACTCAGCGATATTTGGGACTCTCTGTCACGTGTACTTTGGCTTGTTTCTTGAGGTAGCCCTGAAAAGGAAAACAGACAGACAAACACACAGGGAACAGAAGCACACAAATGCACAGACAAATCAATCAAACAAACAAATTAAAAAGGGAAGAGGAAGAAAAGAAAATGGAGAGGAAAAGAAGAAAAGAAGAGAAGAAAAAAATAAAGGGGGACAGAGATTACTAAGGACAATGGAAAGTCTAAAAGTGTATAGCCAGTCGAGGGGACAGAAAAGGATGAGATAAGGGAGAATATATCTGGGTGGCAAGAGAAAAAAAAGTGGGAGAAAGGAAAAACGAAAATAAAGAATAAAAATTTTAAAAAATTAAAAAGTAAAAAAAGTAATAATAATAAAAAATAAGTACCAAAAAAGCAGCAGCTCCCCTGGATAGGCGTGGTTTGGTGTAGGTAGGTTTCAGGGACTGCTCTCAGAGGTCCCACCTTGGTGGTTGCAGAGAGATGAATGGTGGCACCCCAAGTTCCGCTGTAACTAAGCGCTGTAGGCCACTCTTATGAGTCCAATCTCCTTGTGCTGCAGCTGAGCCAAACTGTATTTTCCAGGCCTGCCTCACTTCAAAATCCTAGTCCATGCACTTTTATGCTACTACAGATGAGATGTACTCACTTTGGTGGCTGGCTTCTTAGCCAGGATCTCGTAGGCAGAGGGGGCAGTTTCTCCTGAGGCTGCCAGGGATTTGCACTGCCACTACCAGAGGCGAGGTGTGCGCCCCCACAGATGCTGCCGCCAACTCCCAGCTGGGATCCTGTAGGGGAGGGAGCAGATTCTCTTGGCACCAGCCAGGAGTCACGCTGTTGCTGCTTGAGGCATGGGGCGCTGCCGGAAATGAGGTGCATGCTCCTGCAGCCACGATCGAATCGCGTGCCCCCGCCACCTCTGATGCCAGCTCCCTGCTGGGATTGCGTAGGTGTGCAGGCTATTTTTTCCCCTGTTGTCACCTGGATTTCGGCATTTGCAAGGCCAATGCCGGAGATGAGATGTGCTGTGGAAATGAGGTCGTGCTCCCACTCCTGCAGCCAAAGCCAAAATTCGCACTCCTGTGGCTGCCGCCGCTGCCGCCGCTGACTCCCTGCCAGGATCGCGCATGGGTGGAGGCTGTTTTTTTCCCTGGTGCCACCCAGGTTTGGGATTTGCGCTGCCCAGAGGTTATATATGGAGTGAGAGTTTTTCTCTCCATGCCAGGTTAAACATTCTTTATCTCTTCTCTAGAAACAGCACTATCAGCATGTTAAGTTTATCTTTCTCTTCCCTTTGTCTCTCAGGGGCTCTGTGCACTTTCCCTGTGTTGGGCTGGGGCTCCCACCTCCCCTGCCCTTCTCAGGCTGGCATGTTTTTCAATCTCCCCAGTTCACACTCGCTCACTCAGGCATATTTGAGGTTGTTTTCTTTCTGGAGTCTGTATTTTCTCCTTCCACTCTTGCAGATGAGAGTAATGTCCTTCTCAGTTTGATAGATGGGGCGAATGAAGTTTATAGAGCTCCCTTCCTCTCCGCCATCTTGGCTCCTATCTTTAAGAAACCAGTTTGACAATAAAGTATTATTAAAAAACATAAAATAAATGTTTGGTAGAAATCAATAACAATAAACTATTAAAAAAATAAATGTTTGGTAGAATTCATCAGTAATACCATCTAGTACTGGGGTTTTCTTTGTTGAGAGGCTACTATTTTTGAAGATGAGGGGACTGAGGCACAGAGAGGTAAATTGACTTGCCCAAAGTTATATTGCTGGTTAATGACAGAGCCAAGATTTGAATCCAGGTATTGAGTCATCAGAGTCTGTGCTCTTAGCATTATGCTAGACTGCTCCTTTTCTCTCTTAATGATATGGTCATGGTTGCCAATCTTAAGATTCTTTATTTTTTTAGATGTTTTATTTTTTATTTTATTTGTTTATTTTTAAAAGTTTTTATTTATTTTGAGAGAGTGTGTGAGCAGGGGAGGGGAAGAGAAAGAGGGAGAGAAAAATCCCAAGCAGGCTCCTCATCATCAGTGTGGAGCCTGATGTGGAGCTCAAACTCACAAACCATGAGATCATGACCTGAGCCAAAACCAAGAGTTGGATGCTTAACCAACTGAGCCACTCAGGTGCCCCTATTTTTTAAATATTTTTGAAAGACAGAGAGAGAGCACAAGTGAGTGAGGGGCAGAGAGAAGGAGTGAACCAGGGCTCACCTGAAGCGGTGCTAGTGCTCACCTGAAGCAGTGTTCAAGCTCACCCGATGCAGGACTTCAGTTCACAAACTGTGAGATCATGACCTGAGCCAAAGTCAGATGCTTACCTGACTGAGCCACCCAGGTGCCCTAAGAGTCCTTAAAACAAGCAAAAGCAATGGGCCCTGGAGATTTAGTAGCTGGGTGCTGGAGCACTTCCAAAAACTGTAGGAATTCTAAACAGCAGGCCATGGAAGGTCAGGGGCCAGGTCATATCTGAAGCCCTCAGCAGGAGAAACTCCTTTAAGTTTTTTCTAGAGCTTTACCATTAAGAGGCTCTTACCCAACATGTATAGCCTCCCTGTGCATCTGTTCAGGTGTCTGTTTCCAGGGGCAAGACTCTATTGGGACAGAGGTTTATGTCCTCTTGAGTCAATGAGGGTTGTGTGTGTGTGTGTGTGTGTGTGTGTGTGTGTGTGTGTTTTGTCATTTATTGCTATGTAACAAACTACTCCAAATCTTAGAGCTTAAAATAGTAAATTTTATTATTATGTTTTATGATTCTGTGGGGCCAGGAATGAAATAGGCTTAGTGACAATATGTTTTTTCTGCTCCATGTAATCTGGGATATAAACTGGGTTGGCTTACATGATTGGAACCTACCAAGCATCTCTTTCATGTGGCCTATTTGCATGACTAACTTAGACAACCTCAGGTAGTCAGACTTGTTACATGATGGCTCATGGTTCCAAGAGGAAGGAAGTGGAACCTGTCCTAAAGGCAAGGTCCAGAATATACATGGCATCATTTTGCTATATTCCATTGGTCCCACCAGTCTGGTCATTCTAAATTCAAGGGAAGGAGACAAAGACTATACTTCTCCTTTTTGCAACTATCTTTAATTCATCAATGGGAGGGGCAGGGTGGGAGTGTGACCATGGCCACCAAAGTCTCATCATGTGCTAGGTGTGGCAACATCAGTCAGTTTCTGTCTTCTGGTCTGGCATTCAGGCTCTGACCATTCCTCTTCCCATTATGTTCTCTCTTGCTTTTTAGGCTGTGTGAGAAATAGAAAGAGAGGACAGTATGGTGGGGAGGGTGGAGGACATGAGGATGATTCTGAGAGGCTGTGGGTGGGGGCAAATAATGGCCACCACAGATGTCTACACTCTAATCCTCCAAAACTGGGAATATATTACCTTACATAGCAAAAGGCCTTGGCATATGGGATGGGTCCTAAAATGTGGAGATTATCCACATGGCCCAATCTAATCACAAAAGCCCTGGGATGTGGAGAAGTTTCTCTGGTTGGAGGCAAAGGACACGTAGCAGAAGGGGAGGTCAGAGCATAAGAAGGACTTGACTTGCCTTTGCTGGCTTTGAATATAAAGAGGGTCACAAGCCAGGGGCTTTAGGTTGCTCTAAAACCTATGAACAACCCCTGGATGACAGTAAGGAAAATGGGGAAATGGGGACCTCAGTCCTGCAGTTACATGGAGCTGAGTTCTGCCAACACCTGGAATATCCTGGAAGCAGGCTTTCCTCCAAAGCCTCTGGATAAGAGCTCTGCCTGCTGACACCTTGATTTTGGCCATGAGATTCCAAGGAAAGAACCCTATCAAGCTCGCCTAGACTAGAGAACTGTGAACTAAATTATGGGTTTTCCAGACGACTAAGTTTGTGGTAATTGTCTATGGGAGCAATAAAAAATGAAGATGGATGCCAAGACCTGCTCAAAAACCAGGGAAGTAAAATTGAAGCTTCCCAGATAAAGTGTCATGCTGATCTGGTCTGTGCCCTAATGCTATACATGCACCCTGTACCTATCACCCAGCCATGGTGGGGAACCACAGAGTGAGCTGTGCTCCCCAAGCACCTCTTAGGGACTGGGCATGTGCAGGAAGGCTCCTGCCCTGGAGAACTACTTGGGCAGGAAGCCTTAGACAAATGAGTGCCAGGAGCAAGGCATGTGCCATGGGAGCCTGCGGAAGTTCCATAACCCACATAATTCTGGGGCTGGGGCCACTATTTTCTCCTGGGGGATCCTGAGCTTTCTTTGTCTGTCACACCCTGAGGATGGTCATCTCTTTCTATCTGCTAGATCATCTCTCTTCCTGCCCCACAGGGAGTTTACCTGAACCAATTCTAGCTCCTGGGATGTAAGCCAGGGTGGTCTCTGTCAGATTCTGCCTAACCGATTTTGTTTCCCCATCATGACCAATGGCCAAGGTCTGACTAGCAAAGAGTATGCAGCTGGGGCCCCCTGGTTTGCAGAGCTGTATGACATTTCCCTGGGCACTGTAAACGCTCTGTATCTCTCTGACCCCTGGGTGACCCAGAGAAGGGCTGAGAGAATTTTTAGGTGGTTCTCAATGTCATGTCATCTCTAGCTCCCTTGGGAGGAATAAAGAATGAGTATGTTGCTAGAAGGTACCTTCACACTGAAAAGCTGAAGGAAATTGGTTACTCATTCAGGGCTCCCACAGAAGCAGATTTTGAGATGAGAGTTCAGTGTAGCCAGTTCACTTGGGAGGTGATCCTGGGAAGCACTGTAGGGAGGTGGGGAGGGTGGCTGGGAAGAGGAATCCACCAGATCCGCATCCACAGTGGGTTCCTGGAGCTCAGTCCCTCAGGGAGCCCTGGAAGGTAATGGAACCACATGTGTCAGGATGGGCACCTGAGGAGTGAGGGAGCTGGGGCTCTTGAGCCATTGGTGGAGGTCTCCTGGGGTTGGGGTAATCTCCTAGCACTTTTGCCTTTGGCTTTGGAAGAAGCCCTTGGTGCAGAGTGATAAAATGTCTGGGGATGTATGTGGGGCCCTGTCAGTTAGTATTACAACTGAGTATTTGTTCTGGGCCCTTCCTTAGGGGCCAGTTATAGAATAGCCCACTGCAGCCTTGATCCCTCTGGGTCATCCCAGGTTGAGGCACAATGTTGGTGGTTGGGGGTTATTCCTTTGCTTGCGGTTCTGTGGTTCTGATGTCCAGTTTGTGTCTCTACCTGATACCTTGCTCAGGATCTCACTCTAGGTCAGCTGTGGAAGCTTGGGTCCTCCCTGCATTGCCCTCAGCCTGGCCAAGCCCAACCAGATTGTATGAATCCTGAAGTGCCTTCTGTTAAAGGCAAGGATAGGGGCTGGCAGCTTCTGGCACCCATGGGGTTGTGGCCTATATTTTCTGGGTAGTGAAGTCTCTAGACCCTGGACAGGGCAGGGGCCACACAGGACATGTTGGGGCTTGGTCTCTGGTTGCCCAGTTTTCTTGGTCTCTGCATCTTAATGATGCTTTGTCACCATTGTAGCTGTGGCTGAGGGCAGTATGATGGCCTTTCACCCAGGAAAGCTCCCAAGGCAGATGGGAGGGAACAGTGGAAATCCCCCCCTCAGAGATGGGAAAAGGCGTGGCACTTCTGCATTGAGCACAAAGATTGCAAAAAGGCAGACCCCCTCCCCCCCACATTTTGTCTATCACACTCTTAGGCCTGGACTGTATGGCTGTCAGTCTGGGCTGTGAGGGTCATAGTGGGAAGGAGACTGACCAGAAATATCTGTTTGTCTCCATTAGCTAAGTGCAAGGTGGTCATCACTTTCAACCAAGGACTCAGGGGAGGACGTGTGGTGGAGCTGAAGAAGATAGTGGATGAAGCCGTGAAGCACTGCCCGACCATCCAGCATGTCCTGGTGGCTCACAGGACAGACAACAAAGTCCACATGGGGCATCTGGACATCCCCCTTGAGCAGGTGGGTTTGTCTCACTTTGTACAGTTTGAGGGGGAGAGGTAATTATTGGGTTAACTGGGTTGGAGTCTTGTCGGATTGTAGTTCTCAACCTGGGTCCCCCAGAGATGTTCAGGGTTCCCTGATGGTATCGTATCTGATGGACTTACATCCTGGTTGGGAAGATGGAACTCAAATACCACAAACATACTGAAACACTTAATGTAGCAGAAATGATTGGATTCTTCCTTCTTTTTTGTGTTCTCTCAGCATCTGGAGTTGAACTAGAGCAGAGTAGAGCAGGTGAACTGAATCCAGTCTGCTGAGTCCTGTAGCTGCTGGGTGAGAGGTGTTCTCAGGATGGGTGAGTGGGGGACAGAGGGTAACTGCCATGAATGGGGCTGTTTGTGTCTTCTCCCTTGCAGGAAATGGCCAAGGAGGACCCTGTGTGTGCCCCAGAAAGCATGAACAGTGAGGACATGCTCTTCCTGCTTTATACCTCAGGGAGCACTGGAATACCCAAGGGACTCGTCCACACACAGGCGGGCTACCTGCTGTATGCCTCTCTGACGCACAGGGTACGGGCCTTGGTGGGGAAGTTTGAGGGTGCAGGGTGTCATACCTCCCAGGCAGGGCTCTGGGCATGGGGCCAGGAGGGGTTGGGTTTAGGGCTAGAACTCCTGCTGTAACATAATGCCCAAATGCATGAGGTGCTAATGTTTCTTTTTGTGTGTTCAGGAGCAGGGCCACTGTGAGTTGTGACACTGGCATAGCAAGTGGTTGGGCATGGGGGTTGAGTTCTGTCTATTTTGGGAGAGTCTGGGCTCAAATGTGAGGCTCAATGCAGGTTTTTAGCCCCTTTGCACCTGTGTCCGTTCTGTCTGCTTGCTCTGCAGGAGTTGAGCCCTTCCCAGGCCTGACATGCTCACTGGCACAGCTGCATTCTGATGTTCCAGGGCCCAGGTGCTAAGGCCTTCCGGGGCCCCTCCCTCCCTAAAAAATTGTCAAAACTCATGTTTTATAACTGAGCTGGTATAGAGAATGTGTTACTATTATATATTAAAATGTTTTCCTCTTTAAAAGGCTTTTCCCCCCTTCTATGTATTAAAAGAAAGTAAAACATTTTTTTTTAATTTAAAAAAATTATTTATTTTGAGATTGGGGGGAAGAGGGACAGAGAGAGGGGGTGGAGAGAATCCATGATGACAGTGCAGAGCCTAAGGGGGCTCCATCTCACAGACCATGAGATCATGACCTGAGCTAAAATCAAGAGTTGGACATTTAACTGACTGAGACACCCAGGTGCCCCTGGGGCCACATTTTAAAAGTAAAATTAGAAAGACTGTTTTGTAAGGAAACTTAAATTCAGTATATGGCAATTATATTAGGATGGACCATTTTCTAGGGCCTATAAAGCAGATGGTATGGCATGTTTTTTTTTTTCCAATAAATGAATTTAAAAAATCGATTCTGATTTGGAGGCAACTGGGTGACTTAGTCAGTTAAGCATCGACTCTTGATTTCAGTTCAGGTCATGATCTCATGGCTTGTGGGATTGAGCCATGCTCAGTGTGGAGTCTACTTGGGATTTTCTCTCTGTGTTTCTCTGTACCCATCCCCTGCCTGCACTCACTCTCTCTCAAAATAAAGTAAGTTAAACATTTAAGAAAATAAAAAATAAAAATCAGTACTGATTTGAATGTTGGTGGGTTGTGGGGATTGTGGTTTTATGTGGCATCCCTGGTCACTTGGAGAGTAGTCAACACTTCCCACGTAGGATTTGGTTTCAAGATAGTGCTTATGGACCTCTGTGTTGCAAAAGGTTAAACTGGGAACTGACTAGCCAGGTGACCAATAAGCCCGGGCCCATCCAAGAAGGGCTTGGACCTTGGTCCCGGGTGGTGGCATCTCTCCTGCCTTGGCCCCCCTTCGTCTGTGCTGACCACATTCCTCCCTGGGGACTGCAGAGAACCTAATAGTCCCAGCAAAATCACTGGCCTAATTGTAGTCCAGGGCCTCATTCTAACTCAGTCACTGTGGCCAGGGTATGGGTGGAATATGCTCATTGGTCAGTCTTGGTCATGTAGGAGGTGAACCTCCTGAAATGAATGGCAAGGAGCAGGTGCTGGGAGGCAGGTAGCAAGCGTTCACATTGTGCATGACACAGTCTCTGAGTGGTGCTGCACCAGTCCTGTTGATGACTACTCACACCCAGGACTAACAATGTTGAAAGTGAGGCAGAAAGACATGTGGTACTGAACCAGGCTGAGCAGACAAGGTAATACCTGAACTCAAATCCATATTAGAACAGTTGTCTTCTGCTTGTTGGGTGACCTTGAGCATGCCACAGAACCTTTCTTGACCTCAGTGTCCTTAACTAGAAAGCCCCACCCCTCCTCAAGCTTTCACTGGTAGGGAGAAGGTTGGAAGGATTGACACATCGTAAGTAAAAATACTTTGGAAAATATAGCTACTGAAACCAAATACCAAGAAAGTCACAGAGTAGGTCAAATTGTTTCCACCAGTTTATGATGAAGTTAACATTAGGGAAGCTGTAAATGTGGAGAGAGATTATTTTTTGTAATAATAATTACCAAAATTGTAATTTGCAATTACAGAGAGCCCAGTCTACATGAGCAGAAGCAGTCAGAATATAGGGATGGGACCATCTTTTGAATTTATCTTCAATAAGAATTTTTTTTTTTTTTAAGAATTAGGAATGGAAACTTTGGGCCTTCTGTAGATGAAAGTATGCACACATATGGTTCTCCAGGGGATAATGACGGTTGGCTCTGAAGGGTGTGAAGAGATTTTGGAGGTATGCAGTAGGGTCAGGCCCTTCAGAGCATGGCTGGCCCTAGGCAATTATTCCCCTTCCCAGACTGCAGGGAGAGAAATCTCTAGCCTCATGATAGACTTGGCAATTTAGATCCAAGTTGTGTTAAAAATCTTTGCAGTCTCGAATGCTATGAAACTTTGGGTCTGGGCGTCCTGATGCTCTAGTGCTGTGAAAGCACAGTCCTCCTTGA
>PISW01013223.1:0-27424 GCA_004023785.1 Mungos mungo
TGGGGAGAGGAAGGGGGAAAGAGAGCGGGGATGAGTGAGGGACACGGATCAAGGGAGACTATTGAATACTGGAGAGGAACCATGGACTGAGGGGGGAGGGGGAGGGAGGGAGGGGGGATGGTCATGGTGGGGGGCACTTGTGGGGAGAAGCACGTGGTGTTATATGGAAACTAATTTGACAATAAACTATTATAAAAAATAAATAAATAAATAAATAAATAAAATTTAAAAAAATAAAAAAAACACTTCCTGAATGGATAGGCTTTGGGCAATCTATGAGCCTCCTTTAATATAACAGTATTTGCAGGTGCAGAGCACCTGAAGACTGACTGAAGGAACTCCACAATTAAAGAGAGAGAAGAGGCCACATCAAAGAAGGTAAGAAGTATAGAAACATGGTTTAGAGGAGAAATGGATCTTGGCTGCTGTGGATGGAAAGGAGCCATGGTCACAGCCATGGTCACAGAGAAGAGGGAGAGAGAGGGAGAGGGAGAGGGAGAGAGAGAGAGAGAAGCACACAGGGGAATGCACAAGGAGAATATTTCCCCATAGCCACTGGCATGGAAAATGAGATGGACTGAATTTCATGAGTTCTTGCAACCAGCAAGGCTTAAACTCAGAATTGTAAAGGTCAGCAGACTTGGCTGTGATACAGCCCAGAGGCCAAAGTGCTGGCCTTGGTGGGAAGACAGGCAAACAACTTAGGGACAGACAGCATGGAAACAGCGGTCTGAAGAGTGCCTGGGGCACACAGTGGAAAGAATATTTGCTCTTCTTGGAGTAGGTCCTGAGAGACAGCATTCATGGAAACACCTCCCTGGGAACAAAGGATCTGGCTGGAGCCATTTGCCTCCCCTGTCCCTTAGCATAAATACAGAGCCACCTGCAGGAAGCAGTGAAGTGCCAAAATTGGCTGTCTAACTTGCTCACATGAAGCCCCACATCCTTGTGCACTGATGGAATTGTCCTTCTCAGTCATGCTTACCTCAATCCTAGTGTGGTGGGACCCTCCCCCAGAAACCAACACAAATTCAGGCCAAGCGGAAGATATAACAATCATAAATATTTATGCACCCAAAATGGAAGCACCTAAATACATAAAACAATTAATAACAAATGTAAAGGAACTAATTGATAATAATACAATAATAGTAAGGAACTTGAACACCCTAGTTACATCAAAGGAGAGATCATCTAAACAGAAAATCAACAAGGAAACAATGACTTTGAATGACACACTGGGCCAGATGGACTTAACAGATATATTCAGAACACTCCATAAAAAAATAGCAGAATACACATTATTTTTAAGTGCATGTGGTACATTCTCCAGAATAGATCATATTAGCCTGTAAAACAAACCTCAACAATTCAAGAAGATTGAATTCATAACGTGCATCTTCTCTGACCAACATCCTATGAAACTAGAAATCAACCACAAGAAAATTTTTGGAAAATCCACAAATACATGGAAGTTAAATAATATGCTACTAAACAATTAATGGGTCAAACAGGAAATCAAAAAAAGAAATTAAAAAAATTACATGGAAACAAATAAAATAAAAACAAAATGGTCCAAAATCTTTGGAATGCAGCAAAAGCCACCCTAAGAGGGAAGTGTATTGCAATATAGGACTAACTCAAGAAGCAATAAAAATCTCAAAAAACAAAAAACAAAAAACAACAACGTAACCTTACACTTAAAGGAGCTAGGAAAAGAACAATAAAGCCTAAAGCCAGCAAAAGGTAGGTAATAATAAAGATTACATAGAAATAAATGATAAAGAACTAAAAATAAACAAACAATACAACAGATTAATGAAACCAGGGGCTGGGTCTTTGAAAAAAATTAATAAAATTGATAAAGCCAAAATAACCAAAAAGAAAAAAGAAAGGACCCAAATAAATAAAATCACAAATTAGAGAGAAAAAAAATAACAACCAACACCCCAGAAATACAGACAATTATAAGAGAATATTATGAAAAATATATATCAACAAATCGGACAACTTAGAAGAAATGCATAAATTTCTAGAAACATATAACCTACCAAAGCTGAAATTGGAAAAAAGACAATGTGAATGGCCAATTACTGGCAAAGAAATTGAGTCAATAAACAAAAAGTTTCCAACAAACAAAATTTCAGGACCAGATGGCTTTACAGGCAAATTCTATCTATTCTTATCAAACTATCCCAAAATATAGAAAAGGAAGGAAAACTTCCAAATTTATTCTCATAGGCCAGCATTACTCTGATACCAAAACCAGAGATAATGACTCACTGAAAAAGAATCAGAGGCCAATATCCATGATGAACACAGATGCAAAAATCCTCACCAAAATACTAGCAAATTGAGTCCAATAATACACTTAAAAAGTCATTCACCAAAATATAGTGGAATTTATTCCTGGGTTACAAGCATGGTTCAATATTCACAAATCAATGAATGTGATACACCAATTTAATAAAAGAAAGAATAAAAACCACATGATCACTTTAATAGATGCAGAAAGACAAAAAAATTTGACAAATTATAATATTTTTTAGTAATAAAAATCCTCAATAAAGGAGTTTGAGAGGAGACAAACCTCATCATAATAAATGCCATCTATAAAAAATCCACAGCTAATATCATTCTCAATGGGGAAAACCTAAGAGCTTTTCCTCTATGATCAGGAATAAGACAGGGATGCCCACTCTTAATACTTTTATTCAACATAGTGTTGGAAATCCTAGTCACAGCAATCAGATACCATAAGGAAATAAAAGGCATACAAATTAGCAAGCAATAAATAAAATTTTCACTATTTGCAGATGACATGATATTATATAGAGAAAACCCAAACGACTACCAACAAACTGCTAGAACTGATGGGCAAATTCAGTAAAGTCACAGAATACAAAATCAATGTACAAAAATCCATTGAAGTCCTATACACCAATAATGAAGCAGCAGAAAGAGAAATCAAGGAATTGATCCCATTTACAATTTGCCAAAAGCATAACATACTTAGAAATAAATATAACCAAAGACATAAAAACCTGAAAACTATAAAACACTAATGAAAAATTGAAGATGGCACAGATAAATGGAAAAATATTTCATGCTCATAGATTGGAAGAACATATTTTGTTAAAATGTTTATACTGCCCAACACAATCTACATATTTAATGCAATCCTTATCAAAATACCAACAACATTTGGGGACCCTGGGTGGCCCCACATCAGGTTCTGTGCTGTACAGTCCAGGTTAGGATTCTCTCTCTCTCTCTCTCTCTCTCTCTCTCTCTCTCTCTCTCTCTCTGTCCCTCTCCCACTCTCTCCTCTCAAAATAAGTAAACATTAAGAAAATGCCAACAACATTTTTTCATAGAACTAGAACACACAGTCTTAAAATGTGTTTGGAACCACAAAGATTCTGAATAGCCAAAGCAATCTTGAAAATGAAAAGCAAAGCTGGAGGGATCACAATTTCAAACTTCATATATATTCTAAAGTTGCAGTAATCAAAACAGCATGGTACTGACACAAAAAGAGACACATAGATCAATGGAACAGAATAGAAAACGCAGAAATGGTCCCACAACTATATAGTCAACTAATCTTCAACAAAGCAGGAAAAAATATCCTCTGGGGAAAAGACAGTGTCTTCAACAAATGGTGTTGGGAAAACAGAATAGCAACATGCAAAAGAACGAAACTGGACCACTTTCTTACACCATACACAAAAATAAAGTCAAAATGAAATAATGACCCAAGTGTGAGACACAAAATCATTAAAACCTTAGAGGAGACCACAGACAACAACCTTTTTGACATTGGCCGTAGAAACTTCTTTTTAGATATATCTCCTGAGGAAAAGGAAACAAATCAAAAATAAACTATTGAGAATTACCAAAATAAAAATCTTCAGTAAAAAACAATCAACAGAAATAAAAGATAACCTATGGAATGGAAGAAGATATCTGCAAATGACAGTTCCAATACAGGATTGGTACCCCAAATATGTAAAGAACTTATAAAACTCAACACCCAAAAAATGAATAATTCATTTAAAAAATGGGCAGAAGACATGAATAAACATTTTTCCAAAGAAGACATATAGATGGCCAATAGGCTTATGAAGAGATGCTCAACATCACCGATCATCCGGGAATTATAAATCAAAACTGCAATAAGATATCACCTCACACCTGTCAGAATGGCTAAAATCAACCACATAAGAAACAATAGGTGATAGCAAGAATGTGGAGAAAGAAAAACCCTCTCCATTCTTGATGGGAAGGCAAAGTGATGCAACCACTCTGGAAAACAGTATATAGTTTCCTCAAAAAGTTAAAAATAGACCTATCCTACAATCCAGCAATTGCATTACTGGGAATTTACCCAAATAACACAAGAACACTAATCAAAGGGATACGTGCACTCCTATGTTTAAGGCAGCATTATTTACAATAATAAACTATGGAAACAATACAAATGTCCATTGAATAATGAATAAAGAAGATGTGTTATATATACACAATGTAATATTAGTCATAAAAAAGAATGAAATCTTGCAGTTTGCAATGACATAGATAAAACTAGAGAGTATAATGCCAGGTGAAATAAGTCAGTCAGAGAAAGACAAATACCATATGATTTCACTCATATGTGGAATTTAAGAAAACAAAGGTGCAAAGTGAAGTAAAAAGAGAGGCAAACAAAACAACAGACTTAACAATAGAAAACAAACTGATGCTTACAAGAATGGACATGGGTTGGGGGATGTGATAAATAAGTGATGGATATTAGGAAGCGCACCTGCTGAGTCACCTGGGAGGCTCAGTTGGTTAAGCCTCGGACTTTGGCTCAGGTCATGATCTCAGTTTGTGAGTTCGAGCCCTGTGTCAGGCTCTGTGTTGACAGCTTGGAGTCTGGGGTCTGCTTCAGATCCTGTGTCTCCCTCTCTCTGTCCCTCCTCTGCTTATGCTCTGCTTCTCTCTCAAAAGGAAATGAACATTAAAAAAAAAACACAAAGAAATGCACTTGCTGTGATGAACTCCTGGTTGAATCACTATATTGTACACTTGAAACTAATATTACACTGTATGTCAACTAACTGGAATTTAAGTAAAAACTTAAAAAAAAATGGGGTTGCACACCACCTGTAGACACTACCAATCAGCCTGGCAGCAATTCATGAATACACAGGAACAATGGCTGATTGACAGCTTGTTGAAGGTGGCTCTGTGGACTACACTATTTCAAAATCGAGTTTCTATTCAAATTCAGTACTCTTCTCAGATTTATAAGATTGGCAGCAGCAGAGTAGCAAAGCACATTGACTGAAGCTAAGTTTCAGAACCACCTCTTCCCTAAGAAGTGCCAGAATCTCTTTCAACATTTCTTTTTGTTTCTTTATCAGTTCTCCCATCAAATGCATTCCGGATTGAAGATATATACTAAATCTGATTAATTGTCTCTGAGGGTGGGATCAAGATGGTGAAGTAGGAAGACCTTGAGGTCACCTCTTCCCATAGACACACCAAAAGCTAATCTATACAGAGAACAACTATCTCTGAGAACAAACTAAAGACTAGCAGAACAGATCATACTTAGCTAAGGATATAAAGAAAAAGCCACATTGAGGTGGGTGGGGGGAGCAGAGAGATGGCTGTCAGTATCCACTCATTCAGCATGGTGACCCCAAGTAGGAATGATATCAGAACTGTAGAGGTTCTCCTTGAAGAACAAAGAGTTGGGACCCCACATTGGGCTCCACAGTTCAGAAGACTTGCACTGGAAAGGTGAGCCTTCATAACATCTGGTTTTGAAAAAATGGAGCTTATATCCTGTAAACCCAAAAAGCAGTAGGAAATCTAGATCTCACTATCAAGTGGCAGGCCCATGATCTCACTTGCTCTGAAACCTAGCATAGAGACAGCAGTTTGAAAACTCCCTTGGTCATACATGGCGATCTACTGACTAATTTTAGGGCTTGTTCCAGAGGAGTGAGTATCTGTCATAACATTCCCCAGGGACAGAAGCATTGGTGGGCATTCATTTTTTTTTCTAGTTGTCCTACCACTGGCTTCTGTTGTACTATCTTGGTTCATCCTGACCCAGAATTTCCCTGTGGAATTGCCCTGTCTAATCTATCTTCTGGGTCTAGGCCCCTGCCAAATGCCTAACTGCCTTACCACTCTTGGCAGACAGCCTCAGCCTGTGCCAGAGCCATTCCATGTGATTCATAGCCCCACCATACTTGGCAGATGCCCTCAGCCAGCATCAGAGCTTCTCCCAAGCAGTTTCCTGCTCTACCAGTCCAGCAAGTACCTACAGCGAACCACAGAGCCCCTTCAAGCACCCTCATCTAAGGAAGCAAGCACTGAACACCAGAATGCCTAGGAAAGTCTCAGTCAGAGTTCATAGCAAGCTGCACCAGAAGTCTGTCTGACCCACCAGTGCACCCACAGCATTGAAACCAGAAAGGCCAAAGGCCAGCCTTGTTGCCAGCATGCTTTTAGCAACCTTGGCCAGACATTGCAGGCAGCCATGCCAGGGGACAGCTTCATACACCAGTGAGTCTGCACCAATTGTGACCCAGCTGCAACAAGAGAGTACACACAGCCCACACTGGGGTTAGTTAAATAGAGCAACTGGCTCAAATGACCAGAGGGATTTGAATTACTGAGGACACCTTCTGCATAAATTTACTCTTTTAAGACCAGGAATCATAATTCATCAGTCATAAATGATCTACCTGATATATAGAAATGAACAAAGAGTCGGGCACAATAAGGAAACAGGGATATGTTCCAAATGAAAGGACAGGACAAAACCTCAGAAAAAGAAGTAAAGAAAACCTGAAGATGGAAACAGACATCAAGTTCAGGAATGACAGAGATTCCTAAGTAAAATGAACCCAAAAGGAGCCACACCAAGACACATGATAATCAAAGTGTCAATAGTTAAGGAGAGAATCTTAAAAGCAGCAATAGGAAAACACCTAGTTACATACAAAGGAGCTCCCATAAGACTGTTAATTGATTTTTAGGCTGAAAGTTTGTAGGCCAGAAGGAAGTAGCATGATACATTCTTAGCAATGAAATGAAAAAATTTACAACAAAGAATACAACAAAGGTTATTACTCAGAATTGAAACTCATTCAGAGTTTTCCAGACAAGAAAAATCTGAAGAATTTTATCACCACCAAACCAGCCTTATAAGAAATGTTAAATGGACTTCTTTAAACAGAAAATAAAAGGCCATAACTAGAAATAATAAAATTATAAAGGAAACAAATTTCACTGGAGTAAACATAAAGTAAATGTAGTGGATCAACCACTTACATATCTAGTATGTAGGTTAAAGAGAAAAGTAATACAATCATCTAGATCTATAATAATTAGTCAGGCACAGAAAAATAATAAGATATAAAATATTACATCAAAAACATAAAATGAGGAGGGAGTAAAATGTAGTGCTTTTAGAATGCACTTGAACTTAAGCAACCATCAACTTAAAATAGACTATAGATAGATGATAGATGGATAGATAGATGATATAGATGATAGATAGATATATACATAGATAGATATAAAGAGATCAGTTACAAGGAATAAGCACATTATCAATGCTGAGAAGTTCCAAGATCTACAGTCCACAAGCTGGAAACCCAGGAGAACCAATGGTGTGTTCCATCAGGAAGGCTGCAACCTCAAGACCCAAGAGCTGACATTCCTGTTTGAGTCCAGAGGCAGGAAAAGACCAATGCCCCATCTTAACAGCAGATAGAAGGAGCTCCCGCTTACTCATCAGAGACTTTTTATTCTATTCAAGCTTTCAACAAATTGGATAAGGCCTGGTGGAGAAGGCAGCTTGCTTTAGTCAACATACTGATTGAAGCATTAATCTCACCCCAAAACACCTTCACAGACATACTTAGAATAATATTTGACCAAATATAGGGCACCTTGGGCCCAGTCAAGTTGACACATAAAATTAACCCTTATTGACCTCATTCTCTTGAACATGTATGGACACATGAGTGCACGCTGACAGCATACAGATTTCCCAGGGCCTAAGTAGGTGGAACTAGAGTGACTAATCATCCTGGTTTGCCAGGGAGAAGCTTGTGATACTTGCCTCTCAGTCCCAGGCAAACAGGGACAAACTGATCAGCCTAGGTAAACCCTACCAGTTGCTACCAACTGTCATTCCACTTCTTTCTTAGAATCGACCTATATACTTTCACCTTAATACATGACCTCTGACCTCAGTCCTTAGTAAGGAAATTAGTTCCTTCCCAGGAGAAAACTTACTGTAATATAGTAATGTGTGCCTTGCAGACTTTTGATTAAAGCTACACTCCTAGATTCACTCTCCCCTGGACCACCTTACAACATGGCAGGTGGCTTCCCACACACTCAAGTGAATGAGGAATTAAGCTCTGTCCCTTTCGGGGGAAAAGTATAAAAATCTGTGATCATACCTTTAAAACCACCATTTTGGCAAAGGCAAATTTGACACATTTCATAAAAATGCCTATTTTTTGTGTGTCCAGCTATCTGAAAACTAAGTCAGTAAAAATTCCACAAGCTCTCACCAGAAACAGACTTCTAAAAGCCATTCAACTATCATCTATCTACTCAGCCCTTTCTGCTTAAGGTAAACTGAATTCTTCTGCTGTCATAATTCAATTCCAACACCTTGAAAATATTGGGAGTCTCTGGAATTACCCCTCCTGTGAGTTCTATCTTTGAAACAGAAGGAATAACACATATTTCATAGTCAATTTGGGGGATTGCATATCAATATTCTTGCCATTACCCCATAATCTGTAGGGTCAGGCAATGACCCAGAAAGACAAACAGTGGAATAGAAAGGACCTAAGCATCTCATTAATTCATTGAATCCAACCACTGCCTCCAAATCAAAGAAGGGTAGTTGTGTGCTTTCCTGTTTCTACACGTGGTTTTCATTTCTTTTACTTATTTTCTTATTTCAATTTTTCTCAAACACAGTTGGATTCATGAGACAGATGGGGAATGGGTAGGGGAGTTGACAAAGGATGATTATTTTCATCTCTGGGCTCAAAATTCCACTAGAGATTTCTTTCATAGAGAAGTTAATATGAGGGTCCAATAAATTGTTTTATTTAAATTACTACACCATCATATTTTGTTGAAGCAATATTGCTTTCTTAAAGAAAATGTGACTTAGTTTTTATTTTGCAGAGTATTTTGCAACTGATGTTTCTGTATATTCTTTAGGTGACCAGGTGGTTTTACCGTGGACCTCCAACAAGTACTACAAAGAAGAAAGGATTCTGAAGAGTCAGTCAAGTTTTCTATCCAGTCCAAGTAACACCCCTGTCTTAACCACTAGCAGGAGAAATGAAGCACATTATCAATCTATATGAAAACATCAATGATACAGCAAGAAATAATTCAGACTGCCCTCCTCTGGCTTTGCCAGAAGAGATATTTTTCACAATATCCATCATCGGGGTTTTGGAAAATCTGATGGTCCTTCTGGCTGTGATCAAGAATAAGAATCTCCAGTCACCCATGTACTTTTTCATTTGCAGCTTGGCCATTTCTGATATGTTGGGCAGCCTATATAAGATCCTGGAAAATGTCCTGATCATGTTCAGAAACATGGGTTATCTTAAGCCTCGTGGCAATTTTGAAACCACAGCAGATGACATCATCGACTCCCTGTTCATCCTCTCCCTCCTTGGCTCCATTTTCAGCCTGTCTGTGATAGCTGCTGACCGCTATCTCACAATCTTCCATGCTCTACAGTACCACAGTCTTGTGACTATGCGCCGTGCCATTGTTGTCCTGATGGTCATCTGGACGAGCTGCATAGTCAGCGCCATTACTATGGTGATCTTCTCCCATCACATCCCGACAGTGATCACCTTCACATCATTGTTTCCTCTGATGTTGATCTTTATCCTGTGCCTATATGTGCACATGTTCCTGCTTGCCCGTTCCCATGCCAGGAAAATCTTGACTATTCCCAGAGCCAACATGAAAGGGGCCATCACACTGACCATCCTACTTGGGGTCTTCATTTTCTGTTGGGCCCCCTTTGTCCTTCATATCCTGTTAATGACGTTTTGCCCAAATAACCCTTACTGTGCCTGCTACATGTCTCTCTTCCAGGTGAATGGCATGTTGATCATGTGCAATGCAGTCATTGACCCCTTTATATATGCCTTCCGGAGCCCAGAGCTCAGGGATGCATTTAAAAAGATGATCATCTGTAACAAGTACTGGTAGACTTATTGGTTCCAGATTTTAGGAGGCATGGAGATAATATTGTCAACTGACAGAATAACACGACATACCAACAAATGCTAATGCTTCCCAACTGTCCTTTCTTTCCCTAATGTGCATGAAGATTATCCCACAAACTAGTGTTTGTAATAGTTTAGTCCTATGTACCTCTTGTAGTTACAACTTTTAGAACTAGAGAGATAAAATAATATACTAAAAAGAAGTACAGAATACAAAGCACAGATAGCAATACAAATTTGAGAGCTTTGCATTAAGGTAAAAACATGTTCTTCTATAGATCTATCAAGCCTGTTTCTGGGGTGGCTTTTCCAGACTGGAGACCATTATAATCAATTTCTAGAAATTCCTCCACCCCTCACTGGCTTTCATTTGTTACATTTAATCTGAGAAACAAAATCAAGAAGGCTTTCTAATAGTGTATAAAGCAAAAATAAAGGCTAAGTGCCAAGTTAGAGACATTCCAATTTTAGTTCCTTAACTATATTCAAATCAGTTCAAGGTCTTTAATACTATTAATTACTGGAAAAAATGTGGTTCCCTAACTCTACCTTCATATGTATTTCAAACAAAAACAGTATCAAACCTAACATATTTGAGTTAAGAAACATCAACAGGGCTCAGATTTTCTCCATGATGATCACTTCAATTCTTTTATCAAAATACCACATTTTAAAACTGATTTGCTGATGCCATAAGCATGTGTACAGTTTTGTTGATAATCTAGCTTTGGATCAGACAGCTAAGATTAGATTAAGGATGAAGTTCTGTAGCTGATTTGATGTCCTCTTTTTTCTTCTTTATGCTTTTCTTTTTGTTGTTGTTATTTTTATTTTTTAAAATTTTTTATATTCAAGTATAATTGGCATACAATATTATATTCATTTCAGGTGTACAATATACTGATTTGACAATTCTGTACATTACTCAATGCTCACTAAGATAAATTTGGTCATCATATGTCATCATACAATCTTATTAAAATATTATTGGCTCTATCCCCTAGAGTATATTCTTATCTCTGTGGCATATATATTTCAAAACTGGAAGTTTGGACTTCTTAAACTCTTTTATCTATTTTGTCCATTCACCCACGCACTTCCTGTTTTACAAACATCAGCTTGTTCCCTATATTTAAGAGTCTGTTTGTGTTTTTGTTTATTCATTTGTTTTTTTTTAAATAATAGTTTATTGTCAAATTGGTTTCCATATAACACCCAGTGCTTCTCCCCACAAGTGCTCCCCACTCCATGACCATCACCGCCTTCCCCCTTCCCCCTCCCCCTTCAGCCCTCAGTTCGTTTTCAGTATTCAATAGTCTCTCCTGATTTGTGTCCCAGTCTCTCCCCAACTCTCTTTCCCTCTTTGCCTCCCTATGGTCCTCTGTTAGGTTTCTCCTGTTAGACCTATGAATGCAAACATATGGTATCTGTCCTTCTCTGCCTGACTTTTTTCGCTTAGCATGAGAAAGAATGAAATCTGGCCATTTGTAGCAAAGTGGATGAACCTCAAGGCAGTCATGCTAAGTGTTTTTTTTTATTTTTTAGATTCCACAAATAAGTGAAATCATACGGTATTTGTCTTTCTCTGTCTGACTTGTTTCACTTGGCATAATACTTAATCTCAAGGTTCATGTAGTACTTTTGAGCCCTCTCTAGTAAAAAAAGGAGGGAAGTTTCCTCTTCTTCTCCCTCACTTCCCCATTACTATGTTATGGTCTGAATGTTTGTTTCCTCTCAAAATTCATATGTTGAAATCTTAACCTCTAAAGGTGGTGGTATTTGGAGGTAGGGAAATGATTAGGTCATGAACGTCAAGCCCTCATGAATGGGATTAGTGTCCTTATAAAAGAAATCCTAGAGGGATCCTTCATCTTTTCTACCACATCAAAACACAGCAAGAGAAGTCACCAGCTATGAACCAATTTGACTATGCTGGAATCCTGATCTCAGACTGCCAGCCTCCAGAGCTGTGAGGAATAAATTTCTGTTGTTCATAAGCTACACAGCCTATGACATTTTGTGATAGCAGCCTGCAAAGACTAAGACACCCATTTAGTCATGGACAGATATAAGTAGGCAGTTCAATAAACTCCCCATTCTTTGATCCACACATTCACTGGACTGAGGCTGGAAAGGGACTGACAGCAGCCAAAGAGCACCCCGAGACCATCTGCCTAAGACCTGTCAAATCAATAAACAAATCATGAACAACTGTCAGAGTTGATGTTTCCTGGGCTGTGTGAAGATCTAGTAATAAAAACAGTGACAACAGTACCTATGTATTACTGAACAATTACAATAAACCAGGTATTATTCTAAAAGTTTTGCATGCTTTAATCCTCACAACAATTATAAGAGTAGGTACTATTATACCCTCACTTTCTTCTTTTTTTTAAGTGAATAAGTAGAGGTTCTGAGATATTAAATACGTTCGGATGCAGCAGACTCTGAAGTAACCTTCATTTCCTTGCCTCCTTGTGTTTCACTTCTTATAACCCCTGTCCCTTGAGTGAAAGTGGGACTGATTTGCTTCTATCTCATAGTATGTGACAAATGTGATGGGAAATCTCTCTCATGCTTATATTACGTTATATAAAACATCATCTTGCTATAGGCTGGCTTGACAAAGTAAACAGACATTCGGGAAACCTCAGATAGTAAGAAATTACAGGCAGCTTCTGGAAGCTGGGCAAAAAAACATAAGTTGTGAGCCCTGAATGCTTCTGACAGCCACATAAATCTGGAAGCAGCCCCTGAGCATCAGATGAGAATGTAGCACAGCCAAGGCCTTGATTTCAGCCTTGTGAGATACTGATTGTAGGTTCCAGCCAAGCCATGTACAGTTTTATGAGGCATGTGTGTTGTTTTAAGCTAATTTTGTGGCAATTTGTTATGCATCTATGGAAAATGGATATACTTACCCAACTCAGGACAGTTCATGGCAGAGTCAAAAGTCAACTGCCATCTGACCCAGAGCTCTGTAATACTATGATGCCTCACACATAAACAAATGGCCATATCATGGCAAAGTGACTGTTCACTTTGTCTCATTCTACACCAAGACAGGCTGCTCCACCTCACTGAGCACTTAAACACTAAAGTGAGGATGTCACTCAGAAAGAAGGACACCATTGTTCCCATCCACCTCCAGAGGTACTGGCTCAAGGAT
Source organism: Mungos mungo (assembly GCA_004023785.1). Lineage (NCBI taxonomy): Eukaryota > Metazoa > Chordata > Mammalia > Carnivora > Herpestidae > Mungos > Mungos mungo. The sequence continues at coordinate 13,465 of PISW01013223.1, forward strand.
TTGCCTGAGGAGAGAAGCAGGCTATAAAACAAATTGCTCCTAATATCTTTTCAAAGCAACAGACTTCATTTTCAATAATGTGGATAAGTTTCAGCACTCTCAAAAATAGTAGAGGCTTGGCAAAAATCAATTGTGAGAACAATAGACACATTGAAGATATAGGTGAGTATATATGCTAGGAAATTTGCTGAAAGAAGTGAGTCAGCAATGGGAACCCTCGGGATCAGAACAAATCTCAACTACTGACCTCAAGAACCTTCCCCATAAGGGATCCCAAATGTAGTTAGATCAGTTTTTGAAGCAATTTATACATCAGGACATTGTTGAAAAACAAGAGTCAGAAATTAGTGGTGATTAACAGCTGGATATGGCCAAGGAAAGAGCCACCAAACACAGCCTTGTCCAAACCATCATCATTCCAAGGCAAGCCCAAAACTGTATCCCCTGAGGGATATAAGGGAACATAAGGCAAGCTGACACCCCACAATCCCCTCCTTGAGTGGGATATATATGATATTCCTAAGGCTTTCCAGACTGCCCAAGAACAAAGGAAAGGGAAAAAGAAATGGTTAATTAATAGAGCTCACAGTCATACAGGAAATGAGTCTTCATCCCTTTGCAGTATGTTAATGATTTACAAGAAAAAAAGCAATCTCCAGAAACCTATAGACTCAGTTTCCTGGACCCTTAATACCACCCCCCTCCTTCGTAGTGATGTGGAGAACAAAGGCAAGAAGAAAATGTAAATAAAATTAAATTTCTTCATAAACTGCAGCACACTGACAAACACTTGAGGTAGGCAGAGTACAACATCTCTCCAAAAACTCCCTGCTGTCTTAATATTAATGCTTTGCTAGAGGATAAAGCAACCTTATCTTGACAATAGTTAGGCCTCCAGTATCTTATAAGTCCTCTTTAAAATATGAAAGTCCCAGAGAGGAGGGGCAAGATGGTGTAGAAGTGGGGAGCTCTGTAATCTTTGCCCACCTACAACTATCAAACTGAGAAGGAACTGAAGCCACAATAGTCTGATCTGCAAGAGTGGGAGTCCACATAGAAGACAGCCTTATAGGTGTCTGAGTGAGTGCAAACTGGGGAAATAAAAATGGGCCAGGGCCGGAGGCTCTGAGGGGAGGGAGCCCCAGCTCAGCGCAGAGCCAGATAGAGGGTGCAGAGCTGTGGAGAGCCGAGGGAAAGAGAAAGAGAGATTTAAAATGCTCATAAAGCTGTCTCTAGAGAAGAGAAAAATGTTGGCCTGGGAAGGAGAGGGATACTATAATCCCATATATAACTGCTGGGTGCGGGGAGAGAAATCCGTTCCATTTAGTTGGTGCATTTTTCCTTGGGCTCAGCAGCGCACCAATTCCAGGTGAAGCCAGGAGAAAACTGCTCCCTGACTCGCCCTACTCGATCATGGCTAGAAAACCACCCATCTGCAGGAGTACAGTTCATCTCGGGCAGTAGCATTAAAGTGCATGGACTAGGATTTGGAAACGAGGCGGGGCTTGGAAAAAACAATTTGACCCACCCCCGGCACAGGGAGATCTGACTCAAAAGAGTGGCTTGCAATGCTTGGGCTTGAAGCATCATTATTATTCTTCCCACAACCATCAAGGCCGGGCCTCAGAGAGCAGCCCCCAAGACCTGACCTACCTACACCAAAACACGCCCATCTACTCTGTAGAGTTGCCTTCCCATCCACCCCTTCTTTTCTCCTTTTCCCCCCTGGAGTCCAGGAAAGATGAACATTGATGCACTGCTGTGATTAGATCAATTCTTGCCATCCAGATATATTTTCCCTTATCTCATTCTTATCTCTCCCCTCTGCTGGTTTTACGCTTTTAGACTGTCCTTTGTCTTTTGCTGTTTCTGTCCCTCCCCAACCTTTTTGTTCTTTACTTTTTCTTTCTTTTCTTTTCTTTTTTTCTGTCCCCTTTTGGTTGGCTTGTTTGATTTGTCTGTGTGTTTGTGTGCTTTTGTTTCCTGTGTGTGTGCCTGTCTGTTTTCTTTTTCAGGGCTACCTCAAGAAACAAGCCAAAGTACACATGGAGGAAAGTCCCAAATATCACTGAGTAGGGAAATAAAATAACAAAAGGCACAACAAGAAAAACCAAGAGACACCATTAAAAGAACACTTCTTGAATGGTGAGGCCCTGGACACTCAATGAGCCTCCTTTAATAAGGAAATACTGACAGGTGCAGAGTGCATAACAAGCTTTTAAAACTGACAACAGACAAAAAGCTAGCCAAAAGTCAAAATGGAACAACTCTCCCCTAAAGAAATTCCAGAAAGAAGTCACATCTACAGAACTGCTCAAAACAGATGTAAACAACATAACGAAGCAAGAATTTAGAAAAATTGTCATAAAATTAATCATTGGGCTTGAAAAAATCATGGAAAACATCAGAGAAGCTATTGATACAAAAACTAGGGACCTTAAAAATAGCTGTGATGAGTTAAAAAAAGGTTATAAACAAGGTGCATAATAAAATAGAGGCTGCCACTGAATGGATTGAAAAGGCAGAGAGGAAAATAGGTGAATTAGAAGACAGAGTTATAGAAAAAGAGGAAGCCAAGAAAAAGAGAGAGAAATTGATCCAGGAGCACGAAAGGAGAACTCAAGAACTGAGTGATACAATCAAATGGAACAATATCCGTATCATAGGAAGTTCTGAAGAAGAAGAAAGAGAAAAAGGTCCTGAAGGAGTGCTTGATCAAATTATAGCCAAGAACTTCCCCAATATGGGGAAGGAAACAGACACTGAAATCCAAGAGGCACAGAAAACTTCCCTCAGACGTAACTTGAATCAACATTCAGCATGACATATCATAGTGAAACTGGCAAAACATAGGATAAAGAGAGAATTCTGAAAGCAGCAAGGGATAAAAGGGCCCTAACATACAAAGGGAAACCTATCACAGTGGCTACAGACCTACCTAATGAAACTTGGCAGGCCAGATAGGAATGGCAGGAAATCTTCAATGTGATGAACAGAAAAAACTGCAGCCAAGAATCCTTTAACTAGTGATCCTGTCATACAAATTAGAAGGAGAAATAAAGGTTTCCCAAATAAACAAAAATCGAGAGAATTCATCACCACCAAACCAGCCCTACAAGAAATCCCATGAGGGAAATGTTGCAAGGAACATAAGGTACCAGAGACACCACTACAAGCACAAAACCTACAAAGAACACAATGAATCTAAACCCATATTTTTCAATAATAACACTTAAATGGATTAAATGCTCCAAGCAAATGACATAGGATAGAAGTATGGATATAAAATAAAATTCATCTATTTGCTGTCTACAAGAGACTCATTTTAGACCTGAAGACACCTTCAGATTGAAAGTAAGGGGATGGAGAAATATATATCATGTGACTGGAAGTCAAAAGAAAGCCCCAGTCGCCATACTTATATTGGACAAACTGGACCTTAAAGTAAAAGCAGTAACAAAAGATGAAGAAGGACATTATATAATAATTACAGGGTATCTCCATCAGGAAGAGGTAACAATTATAAATATATATGTGCCGAATTCAGGAGCGCCCAAATACAAAAAACAATCACAAACAGAAAGTCATATTGATAAGAATGTGCTAATTGCAGGGGATTTTAATACTCCACTTACAGCAATGGGTAGATCAACCAGACAGAAAATCACTAAAGAAACAATGGACATGAATGACAAAATGAAACAAATGGATTTGATAGATATATTTAGAATTCTACATCCTGAGGCTTGGGATTTCACTTTCTTCGTGAGTGCGCATGGCACATTCTCCAAGATAGATCACATACTGGGGCATAAAGCAGCCCTCCATAAATATAAAGGAATTGAGATCATGCCATGCACACTTTCAGATCACAATGCTATGAAACTTGAAATCAATCACAGGAAAAAGTCTGGAAAACCTCCAAAAACTTGGAGGTTACAGAACACTCTACTAAAGGATGAATGGGCCAATCAGGCAATTAGAGAAGAAATTAAAAAATATATGGAAACAAATGAAAGTGAAAATGCAACAATCCAAAATCTCTGGGACACAGCAAAGGCAGTTTTAAGAGGAAAGTATATTGCAATACAGGCCTATTTCAACAAACTAGAAAAAGCCCAAATACAAAATCTAACAGAGCACTTAAAGAAACTAGAAGGTGAGAAGCAAAAACACCCCAAAGCCAGCAGAAGAAGAGAAATAATAAGGATCAGGGCAGAAATAAAAAATATAGAATCAAAAAGAAAAAAAAAAAGAAAAAAACCAGTTGAATAGATCAATGAAACCAACAGTTGGTCTTTAGAAAAAAATAAACAACATTGATAAACCTCTAGCCAGTCTCCTCAGAAACAAAAGAGAGAGCATTCAAATAGACAAAATCATGAGAGATAATGGATTACAGCTAATCCCTCAGAAATCCAAGCAATCCTCATGGAATACTATGAAAAATTATATGCCAACAAACTGGACAATCTAGAAAAAATGGACGTTCATAAACAAACACGCACTAACAAAATTCAAGCAGGAAGAGATAGAAAATCTGAACAGACCCATAACCAGTAATGAAATCGAATCAGTTATCAAAAATCTCCAAAAGAATAAGAGCCTGGGGCCAGACGGCTTCCCTGGGGAATTCTACCAGACATTTAAAGCAGAGTTAATACCATTCTTCTCAAGCTATTCCAAAAAATAGAAATAGAAGAAAAACTTCGGAACTCATTCTATGAAGCAAGCATCACTTTGATTCCAGACAGAGACACCACCCAAAAAAGAGAACTACAGGCTAATTCCTTAATGAATACAGATGCAAAAATACTCAATAAGATACCAGCAAATCGAATTCAACAGCAAAGAAAAAGAATTATCCACCATGATCAAGTGGGATTCATTCCTGAGTTACAGGGCTGGTTCAATATTCGCAAATCCATCAATGTGATACATCATGTTAACAAAAGAAAAGATAAAAAACCGTATGATCCTGTCGATAGATGCAGAAAAAGCATTTGACAAAATACAGTATCCTTTTTTAATAAAAACCCCCGAGACAGTTAGGATAGAAGGAACTTACTTAAACATCATAAAAGCCATTTATAAGAAGCCCACAGCTAATACCATCTTCAATGGGGAAAACTGAGAGCGTTCCCCCTGAGATCAGGAACACGACAGGGGTGTCCACTCTCACCACCGTTGTCTAACACAGTGTTGGAAGTACTAGCATCAGCAATCAGACAACAAAAGAAAACAAAAGTCATCAGAATTGGCAAAAATGAAGTCAAACTTTCACTTTTTGCAGATGACATGATACTCTACATGGAAAACCCGACAGACTCCACCAGAAGCCTACTAGAACTGATCCATGAATTCAGCATAGTTGCAGGGTACAAAATCAATGTACAGAAATCGGTTGTATTTTTATACACCAATAATGAAGCAACAAAAAGAGAAATTAAGAAACTGATCCTATCCACAATTCATGGAAAATCATAAAATACCTAGGAATAAACCTAACCAAAGACATAAAAGATCTATATGATGAAAACTATAGAAAACTTGTGAAGGAAATTGAAGAAGACACAAAGAAGTGGAAAAACATTCCATGCTCATGGATTGGAAGAATACATATTGTTAAATGTCATTACTACCCAAAGCAATCTACACATTCAATGCAATCTCAATCAAAATTGCACCAGCGTTCTTCTCAAAGCTGGAACAAACTATCCTACAATTAGTATGGAACCACAAAAGACCCCGAATAGCCAAAGTAATATTGAAGAAGAAAACCAAAACAGGAGGCATCACAATCCCAGACTTTAGCCTCTACTACAAAGCTGTCATCATCAAGACAGTATGGTATTGGCACAAAAACAGACACATAGACTAAGGAATAGGATAAGGAACCCAGAACTGGGCCCACAAATGTATGGCCAATTAATTTTAGACAAAGCAGAAAAGAGTATCCAATGGAAAAAATACAGCTTCTTTAACAGGTGGTGCTGGAAGAACTAGACAGCAACATGCAGAAGAATGAAGCTAGACCACTCTCTTACACCATACACAAAAATAAACTCAAAATGGATGAAGGACCTAATGTGAGACAGGAAACCATCAAAACCCTCGAGGAGCAAGCAGGAAACAGCCTCCTTGACCTCAGTCACAGCAATTTCCTACTCGACACATCCCCAAAGGCAAGGGAAATGAAAGCAAAAATGAACTCTTGAGGCCTCATCAAGATAAAAAGCTTGTGCATGGCAATGGAAACAATCAATAAAACTCATAGGCTACCGACATAATGGGAAAAGATAGTCGCAAATGACATATTGGATAATGGGCTAGTATCCAAAATCTATAAGGAATTCACCAAACTCTACTTCTGGAAAATGAATAATCCAGTAAAGAAATGGGCAGAAGACATGAATAAACACTTCTCCAAAGAGGACATCCAGATGGCCAACAGACACATGAAACAATGCTCAACGTCACTCATCATCAGGGAAATACAAGTCAAAACCACATTGAGATACCACCTCATGCTGGTCAAAGTGGCTAAAATGAACAGAACAGGAGACTATACATGTTGGCAAGGATGTGGAGGAACAGGCACCCTTCTACACTGTTGGTGGGAATGTTAACTGGTACAACCGCTCTGGAAAACAGTGTGGAAATTCCTCAAAAAATTAACACTAGAACTCCACTATGCCCCAGCAATAGCACTGCTAGGGATTTACCCAAAGGATATAGAGTGCTGATGCATTGGGGCACATGTATCCCAATGTTCATAGCGGCACTTTCAACAATAGCCAAATCATGGAAAGAGATGAATGGATCAAGAAGATGTGGTTTATATACATAATGGAATACTACATGGCAATGAGAAAGAATGAAATCTGGCCATTTGCAGCCACGTGGATGGACTTCAAGGGTGTCAGGCTAAGTGAAATAAGTCAGGCAGAGAAGGACAGACACCATATGTTTTCACTCATAAGTCTAACAGGAGAAACCTAACAGAGGACCATGGGGAGTGGGAGGGGGAAAAAGAGTTAGGGAGAGGAAGGGAGGCAAATCATGAGAGACTTTTTAATACTAAAACAAACTGAGCACTGAAGGAGTGGGGAAAAGAGAAAGGAGGGTGATGGACATGGAGGAGGGCACTTGTAGGGAAGAGCACTGGGTGTTATATAGAAACTAACTTCACAATAAACTATTAAAAAATAACCTATCATATTGAAGATTTTCTTCTCTTGCCTGGCTTCCTTTTTTTTATTTAATAGTTTATTTTCAAATTGGTTTCCATAAAACACCCGGTGCTTCTCCCCACAAGTGCTCCCCACCATGACCATCACTCCCTTCCTTTCCTCCCCCTCCCCCTTCAGTCCATAGTTCGTTTTCAGTATTCAATAGTCTCTCATGATTTGTGTCCCTCTCTCTCCCCAGCTCTCTTTCCCCCTTCCTCTCCCCATGGTCCTCTGTTAGGTTTTTCCTGTTAGACCTATGAGTGCAAACATATGGTATCTGTCCTTCTCTGCCTGACTTATTTTGCTTAGCATGACACCCTTGAGGTCCATCCACTTTCCTACAAATGGCCATATTTCATTCTTCCTCATTACCATATAGTACTACTCCATTGTATATATATACCACATTATCTTGATCCATTCATCAGGTGATGGACATTTAGTCTTGCCTGGTTTCCTAACAGTATCTTTATCATTAACATTGAATCTTGTACAATAGTTTTTCAGCATCTATCTTATAATCATTTTTTCTCCCTTAATTTATTAATGTGGAATATTATGTTAATAAATTGCTTAATAGTGAGCTATATTTGCAAACTATAGATATGGACATGCATTATATAAATTATGGCCATATTTTTATAGCCAAAATATGTTGTTTGACCAAAGATTTATTCTTGAATTAGACTTATATATTCAAAATTATTTGTAATGAGGTAATTTAATATATATTGCATGAATAAACATCAAATTTTATGAGAAATGTGAGCAGTACCAGGAAATAAAAATTTCAGATATGTGGTTTCCATATAAAATAAAAGAAAAGAAGGAAAAAGAAGAAATTTTACATGTAGTAATTAGTTGGCTACCTCTTTACATATATTTAGTGATGGTTTTTAATCTATTTTGTGCAGATCCATATTTGTTATACATGAAACATTTTGAAGCTAAAAGATATTTGTGAAGCTAGAAGCTAGATTTGTAATACCAATCTCTTATGGATATTACTATATGGCCATTAAAGAAATAGAAAACAAATGTTACTTATTTTGCCAACATGTGTTGCATATTTAAGATATAACTATTCTTCAGAAAATATTGCTGAGAAAATAATCATTATTCTTCTTGGCAAATCTATACATGCTCCCTTATTGATGTAAGTATAGTTTGTATTATAATTAAAATTTTTGGTTGTAATCGTCTTTAGGAGCCATATAAGCCCCTAGCATATAACCTCACGTAGTGAAAGTATATCTTTCTTCACATTTCCTAATGTCTCAAGGTCAGACTTTAACCATGTTCCCAGAACTCTGCCCAAAAAAGGAAGTAGAGAGGGCAGGGGATCCACAGAAGACTAAGTACGCCCTCCAGAGCAGTGCATGCCTCTTGCTTTTGGGGGATTATTAATAAATTTACCTAATTTAATTCTTTAAGAAAGGTCTATATTGGTAGAAGTTATGCCACATGTGAGGTGAAAAATTCTAAGAGCTCATAACCTGTTAAGACTCTTCATTTTATCTGTTCCTAGTTTATCCTTTTCTATTTTCTAGCAGTCTAGCAGTCTGGGATTTGTCGAACGAGGATGCAATATTATATGGACTAATCATGGCCTCTCCCAGCCCTTGCTGAAGAATGATAAAACTTTCCTCCTGCTTCTTTATAACAGCCTGCTTCTTTGATGATACTCAACTTAAAAGAGTTGGGACACATTGAAAACTGTCCCCAAACCAAAAAAGCTTCCACTTCGTGGAATATATCTAGAAGTGGCAAGAACTTCTTTTTTTCAAATGGGAAACTAAAACTGTCATGACAAGTGATAGAGTAATTCAGAATTCTCATCATTGAGTTCAAATCCAGATCCATGTCTACTATTTATATAACTTTGGACAAGATATTTACTTCAATTAGATTGAAGTAGTAATATAGGGACAAAATATTACTCACCTCATAGGATGTTTGTGAGAAATAAATAAGACAGTGCTCAGCTCAATGCTTGGTACATGGTAAATACTTAATAAGTGTTAAATGTTATTGTTATTATTGTTGTTGTTTACCCTGCTTCTCCAGTGTGAGATGACAAGTAAGTAAAACTTATTCTTTAAATTAGTTAATTAATTAGTTAATTAATTTATTTGTGTCTCTAAGAGAGAGAGCACACGCAGGGGAGAGGGGCAGATTTTTCCAGCAGCGAGAGAGAGTATCTTAAGCAGGCTCCATGTTCAGCATAGAGCCTAATGTGGGGCTCCATCCCATGACCCTGGGATCATGAACTAAGCTGAAATCAAGAGTCAGGTGCTCAGTCCACTGAGCCAGCTGGCGCTCCTGGTAAAGCTTTTTAACCACAGCATATAAATGCTCTGCATAGCTTAATGTTTCTTTGTCTGGTGCTCTCACTACATAGAGCCCTTTCTTTGCCCACCTTCCCTGTGCTCTTAAACTCTGACTCCAAATATGTAAAAGTACTTCTAATTTAAAAGCCCATCTCTAAACTCATTATAACAATAATCAAGAATTTAAGTCTAAAAACCATGGATTCAGCATAATGACTAAGCCACTTCTTCAGAGCCATGGGAAAGAAAAATCTAGTTCTAAAAATTTTGAGTGCTTTCCTGAAAACTACTTGCATGCTTCTAGATGTTTCCATGGCATGACTTCACTAAAGCTCTAGATATAGATTATGTTTCACTAGTTTCTACTTTTGAAAACAGTCCAAACAGGCACATTGGTTAGTGCTTAAAAGTTCATATTCTGGAGTCAGAGAGAGGTAGATTCATATCGGGAAGTCTGAGAAAATTATTTCAGTTCTTTGACGCTTCATTTCTTTCATCTATAAAACTTAGCTTATACTCCCCCTTGATATGGCTACACAGTGATATAATGAGGATTTGATGAGGTAATGTCTTTAAAGCATTTAGCATAAAATACAACACATTTGTTGGCTAGTACATAGTTAACAAATGACAGCATCGTTATTTATTATTATTTCTAACATTTTATATAATTAAACTGGGATAAAGGTTAAGCTATTAACGCTTAGTCTTGGGCTGTGATCAAATTTATCTCAGAAGACATTCTGGAAGTATCAAAAAAATATTAAAAGAAAATTCAGGTATAGTAGAACAGGCTCCTAAAGAACAACTTTCTAGCAGATCACTAGAAACTCTGGAAATGATTTTTAAATACATTAAAGATCTTAAAAGTGAACAAAAAGCAGGCAGGTTTTGGAAGGAGTTGTATCTTGGAGGAGGGGACTGACTTGAATGAGTCGCCATTTCTTTAGTTTTGATCTGAGGAACAGCAGTCTCAGTGTAGTGCAAAGTGATTAAAATTCTCATGTAAAGCCTACTATCTTTCTGGTCTAAGAAACCAGTAGAGGGAGGGCGTCTTAGAGGGGATAAACCAGAAAAGAGGGACCTCTAAATTTTATGTATGAATCCTGCCCAAGTCTCAAGCTGATCCCTGAACCAAACACACAGAGGACTCAGTACAGCTTGCATATAAGGCTTAAAGAACCAAACAGGAATTTGAATTGCCAACACTGCAGGTGATAAAGCATTTTCAGTTTTAGTCTAAGTGAGTTAACTACATGCTAAATAAAATTATAAAAAATCCTTTAGAGGAATATAATAGAAATCCGATTCTGTACAACATAATATTCACAATTTCTAGGATCATGTCCAAAATCGATCAATATATGAACTAGGAAAATTTGCCCTTAAAAACAGGAGAAAAACAACTTTTATATCTTCCCTTCCACTCACGGAGATTCCTGTGCTATGAGGTGAGCCCTCCGGAGGCAACTCTAATTGGACCTGCTAAGCAAGAACTGTACTTCCAAAGATTCGGCTGGTTCTGTATGGTTAAGAATTAGATTCAGATCGATAACAAACTTACTTAGAAGATCAGTATAATGGTCTTTTTTATTGTTTATTGGTAATTTTGTTATAATTAAAAAAAATAACCCAGGCTAGTCAGGAAGAAGGTTGAGTAAAAGAGCTAATAAGATCTTCACAACAAAGTTAACAACTATTTTGATTTTTCCAGCAACAACCCAAGGAAGAGGTGATCAGACCATGACAAAGGCAGTTAAGGGCAGGACTGGAAGTGTAAGAGTGGAATTTGACAAGTCATAGCAAACAAGTTCTTAGGAGAAAGGGGCCAGTAAGAAATTTCCCTTTATAACAATTATGGTAAAGACCTTTAAAAGCAGAGATCCTTAATATACAATTTCAAATAGTTTCTTATTATACAGCATCTGGTAAAACTTCTCAGTTAGCTCAAATAATCCAGAAAAGCCCTGCTAGTAAGGAAGGGGTGAGAAGCCCACAGAAGCCATAGTTCAGCAGGAGTAACCACCAGAAGTTTGCAAATTCTCTGAAAAGCCTGAGAGGTTTTACTGTGTTGGCTTTCAACAGGATGTGGGATGGGAAATCAATGCTGTCTTATTAAATTCTGAGAAAAGGATGATCCCCCAATGCTGGAGAAATTAAAAGCACAGTTTATAAGAACATAAATTCCTACTGGAAAAAATCCTCTGCAGAATTCATTGAAATTTAATATAGTAGTAGCAAAACCAAATACTTAATTTTTTGCTTTAAAAATATAAATGATTGTTTTAGTCATGTGGTTTTCCCAATTTTCCGTTTAATGTGATCTATGTAGAAATAGCTTGTGATAGAAAATTTCATTTCTATTGAATTCTCAAAATCAAATATCTGCTTCTCAACCCTGGCCACTAAGATACTAATTGTTATTGCACAGAATCCTCCAATAATCCTCAAGCCAGTCAGCAATCATAGTCTTCTAACTCCAGCTACATCCAAATATATTGTATTTAATTTTCACCAAGACTTGGAATAGAAAAAATATCTCAGGAAAATTTAACCATGGCTCCTAAGTTTTTTAAACTAAATTCCTCAAGGTAAAATAAAAGTAAGAATATATAAGGAAAACATTCTCAATCATGAATTTTCTGAAGAGACTATCATTCTCTATGTTTTAAATTTTGATCTGAAACAAGAAACCCAGAATTTCAGAAACCACAGTCACCTTTTATAAGGTGAATAATTCTAAGAGGGCTTTGACTTGTAGTCTATTTTGCCAATTTTATAAAAATATAGCTTTTTTCCCCGAAGATCTCTTGTAAGAATGATAGTATTTATCTACAAAGCACACTGAAGTCCTTACTTTGTGGGCACCATCCTGTGCACGCAAAGTGTCACTATAAATGATAAAGTAGTTCAGGAGTGCTTAAGTGACTCAGTCAGTTAAGCGTCTGACTCTCAATTTCATCTCAGATCATGATCCAGGGTTGTGGGAGCAAGCCCTGCATCAAGGTCTGTGATGTAGAGACTGCTTGGGATTCTCTCTCTTGTCTTTCTCTTTCTACCCCTCCCCCACACCCACATATTCTCTCTCTCTCTCACTTTCCCTCCCCTCTCTCAAGTAAACTTCAAAAAATAATAAAGTAATAAAATAATAAAAAATAATATCATCATTCCTGACCTGCCATTTGACTTTACCATGAAAGTGTCACTGTACTTTTCCCTCTGTTCTTTCTATTTCCCTTTCTGACCTATTAATGGACTTTAAACTTTAATATTTTAATGCTTCACATTAAAATTAAAATTAAAAATTTACTTAGCTCTAGGGAGATCATCAAGTAGACTCTTCTAAGTACATAGGGACATCTGGATAAGTTTTCAATCATAGTCCATTTGGTAACAATGACAGTACTTGGTTTTCTGGAGGAGCATCAGAATTTATCCTTGCGACAACTTTGGTTATAAATTTAATGTACTTTCATCACCCAAAGTCAGCTTCTTCCGGCAAATGACTGGCTAAAGATCAAAGGTTCAAATACTTGGTAATTTTCCTTAACTGGGGTTTCAGCCACATCATCAACAAATTTGAGCAATTGAAAACGGTCTTTTGAGAATTCTTTTCAGGGAAAACAAAAGGAAAATCAATTTTCTTACAATTACCTAGTGACTCACTAGAAGAAATAAGCTCATGTTAAACAATTGACAATAAAAAGAAGAATACTTTCTGAAGTTAACTTATAGAAAATTTTAAGTTGCAGAATGTATAATTGTACCTGTGTTCTTCCTACACATTTTTGTGTCCATAATCAGTGAAAAAGCAGCTGATCAGCAGATTCGTATTTTATGTTTTTAAAGAGTACTAAAATTTTCTTCTGCTAAAGAAATAAAGAAATCAATAAAATTCTCTTTAATTTGGAGAAAGAAATTAAATCTTGTGTACTTGGTGTTTTCACTGAAGAATGTTTCCAGTGTATCTGGGTTGTGACTGCTCCTTACAAATATATGGCAGCATTACTGAATTCATTGATCAGTTCTAGAAGGCTTCTGGTGGAGTCGATCGGGTTTTCCATGTAGAGTATCAAGTCGTCTGCAAACAGGGAAAGTTTGACTTCTTCTTTGCCAATTCTGATGCCTTTTATTTCCTTTTGTTGTCTGATTGCTAGTAATGTTGCAGGATACAAAGTCAACGTACAGAAATCAGTTGGATTCTTATACACTAAAAATGAAGCAACAGAAAGAGAAAGCAAGAAACTGATCCCATTCACAATTGCACGAAAAACGATAAAATACCTGGGAATAAACCTAACCAAAGATGTAAAAGACCTGTATGCTGAAAACTATAGAAGACTTATGAAGGAAATTGAAGAAGACACAAAGAAATGGAAAAACATTCCGTGCTCATGG
>PISW01013224.1:0-27423 GCA_004023785.1 Mungos mungo
GACAGTCAGAAACAAAGGACAGTGTGAGAGCTTAAAACCTGCATTGGGGGTTGGGGGAGATAAGGATGGATTAAAGGAAAACTATCTGGATGGTAAAAGTTGATCTAAGCACAGCAGTGCCTAATTGTTGGTCTTTCCCAGATTCCAGCGGGAAAGGGAGAAAGGAAGGAAGTAGGAAGATAGTAAAAAGAAGACGGGGGACAATTAAAAATTAAAAATATTAAGAAAAAAAAACCACTTAACGGTATTAATCACAAGGGCAGCATCTCTCCAGCCCTGATGGGCGTGGCTTGGTGCAGGTGGGCCGGGTCCCAAGGGCTGCTCTCTGAGGCCCCGCCTTGGTGGATGCGAGGAGAAGAATGGCAAGGGCGCCCCAAATCCCCCTCAGACCATGTGTTCCAGCCACTCTCTGGAGTCCAACCTTCTTGTGCCTCAGGCGGATCTAATTGTTTCTGTTTTCCAAGTTCCGCCCAGTTCTAAGTCCTCGCCCGCACCCTCAATATTGCCACCACAGTTAAAATCGTCCGCAGGTGGGCAGTTTTCTGGTCGGGGCGGATAGGGAGTTTGTGAAGTCAGAGTTCTCCCCCGGCTCCACCTGAAGTTGGTGAGCTGCCTGGTCCGACTGAACGCTCCCGCTGAAGGGACGGGTCTCTCTCTCAGCGCTCAGCGGCCCTCAGTCCTGGGGGCTAAACCCTCTGCAGGGATTTCGCTGTGAGTGATTCAGTCTCTACTTCTCTTCCCCTGGTCTCTCTCCTGCCTTGCCCGGCGGTACCGCGCGTGGCTGTGAAGGTCCCTGCGCCTCTGGATACCCAGCGCCCCGCGTGAGCGACTGTCGGGGAATCTGTGCGCCTCCGGGCTCTCTCTCGGCTGCCCCGCACTTTGCCGATCCCCGCTGACCTGTCAGCCTCCGGTACCCGCCGCCCCGCCTGGCTAGGAGCGGTGCGCCTGGGGACTCGCGGGTTTCAGCGGGCCCAGCGCCCAGCCTCTGGGCGCTTGGCGCTTTGTCTCCGGAGCCGGCGCTCCCTCCCCTAAAGTCTCCGGTTCCCGTTCGCACTCACTCACTCAGGCAACCTTGAGACTGCTGTCGATAAGGGGTCTGTTCGCACACCTCCGTTCTTGGAGATCAGAGAGCTGTGGCTTTTTAATTCTTCTCAGTTTGATAATTGTGGGTGGACGGAGGTAATGGGGCTCCTTACTTCTCCGCCGTCTTGCCGCTCCCCCCCGGAACAGAAATTTAAATCAAGAAACTGATCCCATTCACAATTGCTCCAAAAAACATAAAACACCTAGGATTAAACTGAACTAAAGATGTAAATGCTCTGTATGATGAAAACTATAGAAAGCTTATTAAGGAAATTGAAGAAGACACAACGAAATGCAAAACATTCCATGCACATGGATCATATGAATATTGGTATTTTTAAATAGTTTATTGACAAATTGGTTTCGATATAACACCCAAGGCTCTTCCCCACGGTGGTTCTGGGAGAACTGGACAGCAACATGCCGAAGAATGAAACTAGACCACTTTCTTACACCATACACAAAAATAAACTCAAAATGGCTAAAGGACCTGAATGTCAGACAGGAAACCATCAAAACCCTTGAGGAGAAAGTAGGAAACAACCTCCTTGAACTCAATTGCAGCAATTTCCTACTAGACACATCCCCAAAGGTAAGGAAAATGAAAGCAAAATTGAACTCTTGGGACCTCATCAAGATAAACAGCTTCTGCACTGCAAAGGAAACAATCAAGGAAACTAATAGGCAACCGACGGATGGGAAAAGATAGCTGCAAATGACATATCAGATAAAGGGCACTATCCAAAATCAACAAGGAACTCACCAAACCCCATACCTGAAA
The DNA here is from genome assembly GCA_004023785.1 of Mungos mungo. NCBI lineage: Eukaryota > Metazoa > Chordata > Mammalia > Carnivora > Herpestidae > Mungos > Mungos mungo. The sequence goes on from PISW01013224.1 coordinate 1,865, forward strand.
AATGAATAATCCAGTGAAGAAATGGGCAGAAGACATGAACAGACACTTCTCCAAAGAGGACATCCATGTGGCCAACAGACACACGAAACAATGCTCAACATCACTCATCATCAGGGAAATACAAATCAAAACCACACTGAGATGAATATTGTTAAAATGTCAATATTACCCAAATTAATCTACACATTCAATGCAATCCCAATCAAAGTTGCACCAGCATTCTTCACGAAGCTAGAAAAACTATCCTAACATTTATATAGAACCACGAAAGACACCAAATAGCCAAAGTAACATTGAAGAGAAGAACCGAAATGGGAGGCATCACATTTCCAGACATTTGTCTCTACTACAAAGCTGTAATCATCAAGACAGGATGGTATTGGCGCAAAAACAGACATATAGACAAATGCAATAGAATAAAGAACCCAGAACTGGAACCACAAAAGTATGGCCAATTAATCTTTGACGTAGCAGGAAAAAGTATCCAATGGAAAAAGACACCCTCTTTAACAGATGGTACTGGGAGATATGGGCAAAAGAATATAGAAGAATGAAACTAGATCCCTCTTTTATACCATATACAAAAATAAACTCAAAATGGATGAAGGGCCTGATTGTGAGATTGGAAACCATCAAAATCCTAGAGGAAAAAGCAAGAAATACCCTTTTTGACCTCAGCCACAGCAATTTATTACTCAATATATCTGCAAAGGCAAATAAATTAAAAGAAAAAATGAACTATTGGGATTTCATCAAGATAAAAAAAAAAAAAAACACTGGGGGCGCCTGTGCAGCTCAATCAGTTAAGTGTCGGATTTTGGCTCAGTTCATGATCTCACAGTCCACGGCTTCGAGCCCAACATTGGGTTTTGTGCTGACAGCTCATAGCCTGGATCCTGCTTCAGATTCTGGGTCTCCCTCTCTCTCTGCCCCTCCCCTGCTCCTTCTCTATCTCTGTCTCTCAAAATAAAATAAAGACATAAAAAATAAAAAAGATAAAAAGCTTCTGAATGACAAAGGAAACAATAAAACTAATTGGCAACTGACAGAATGGGAAAAGATAATTGCAAATGACATTTCGAATAAAAGACTAGTACCTAAAATGTACAATGAATTCACCAAACTCCACACCTGGAAAACAAATACTCCAGTGAAGAAATGGGCGGAAGAAATGAATAGATACTTCTCCAAAGAGGACATCCATATGGAACGATGCTCAGTGTCACTCACCATCAGGGAAATACAAATAAAAACCACACTGAAATACCACCTTACACAGGCCAGAGTGGCTAAAATGAACAAATCAAGTGACTACAGATGTTGGCGAGGATGTGGAGAAACAGGCACCTTCCTACAGGGTTGGTGGGAATGTAACTTGGTACAGCCACCATGGAAAACAGTATGGATGTTCCTCCAAAAACTATCAATAGAACTCCCCTATGTCCCAGCAATACCACTGTTGGGGATCTACCCAAGGGATATAGAAGTGCTAATGCATAGGGGCACATGAACCCCAATGTTCATAGCGGCACTTTCTACAATTGCCAAATCATGGAAACAGCCTAAATGTCCATCAACTGATGAATGGATCAAGAAGATGTGATTTATGTATACAATGAAATACTACATGGCAATATGGAAGAATGAAATCTGGCCATTTGTGCAATGTGGAGGGAACTCAAGGGTGTCATGCTAAGTGAAAGAAGTCAGGTAGAGAAGGATTGACACCATATGTTTTCAATCACAAGTGGAACAGGAGAAACTTAACAGAGGACAATGGGGGAGGAGGGGTCAGGGAAATATAGTTGGGGAGAAGGAAGGAGGCAAACCATGAGAGACTCTTGAATACTCAGAACAAACATAGGTGTGATTGGGGGTGGGTGAGAGGGGAAGGGGTTGATGGGCATGGAGTAGGGCACTTGTAGGGATGAACATGGTGTTATGGTGTTATATGGAAACCAACTTGACAATAAACTATAAAAAAAAAAGAAAAAATAAATCTTAAATAGCACAAAAAAAGAATATTCGACAAATAAAAACAAATTGGTAATATATTAAATGATGGAGAGATGAGTAAAAATTCGTATTTTAAAATAGTGAAAGAGAAATGAATGTGTGTGTGTGTGTGTGTGTGTGTGTGTGTACTTGCCTTAACACATACCTCTGTCTGCTGATCGGGATTTAATTTGAAGACACTCTAGTTAATAAGTGCACAGAGCACCCAGATTATATTTTCTAAAAACTGGTCTTCAATAAAAGTACCCAATACTCCTTGGAAAACTATTTAATCACTCGTTTGGGTAAAGAAAAATACAAGACAAATATGGGATATTTGTGGTGTCAGAAAATAAAGAAGCACAAGGAAAAGAAAAAAGGAAGCCATTGTGTAGGAAAATGGCAGAACACAAATATAGAGGAGCCAACTTGAAAGAGTTCTCAAGGAATGCAACAGGATCAATTTAATAAAAACATATAAATAAGGTTGCTGACAGATTGCAACCAAAAGAATGAAGTAAATATTCATGAGTTCACACTAATATAAATAAATGACTAAATAAATAACTGAATGGAAAAATGTGGAAATTCTTAGAGTATTCTAATTAATCAATGTAGAATGAATGGGGAAGATAAAAAATCACCATAAGCATGCTACAGTAATAATTGCTAGAAGCAATATCAACTAATAAATGTTAAATTTAGTGGGCAGAAATTTAAGTACAAAACGTTATGGTCTCAAATTTTCTCTCACAAAATATTTATAATTAAATTGGAAAATAGAAACTTTTGTGGAGAAAATTGGCTAACACCACCTTAATGAAAGTTAATGTGACCATTAATAAGGCATATACTCCTTATACCGAAAACGGCACATGATTTAGGTGGTATTTTTCACCATAATGAATAACCTCAACTGATGAACCAAAAGCATCAGAGAACGTCAGATGAAGGGGCATTCTACAAAATAACTGACCAGTACTCTTCAGAATATCAAGGTCATGAAAGACAATGGAAAACTGGGAAAATATCAAAGATTGAAGAAAATTAAGGGGACAGGACCACAAAATGCAATGAGAAATCCTGAATTTGATCTAGCAAAAGGAAAAAAATGTTGAAATCTGAATAAAGTCTACTATTTAGTTAATAGTATTGTACTAATTTCTTACTTCGAATAATGTTACTACAGCTATATAAGATGCTGATATCAAAGGAAGTAGGATACATGGAAACGTTTTGTATTATCTTTGTAACTTTTCTATAAATCTAAAGTTATTTTGCTATAAATAGCCAAAAAATAATAAAATAAAATATTTAGTCAACCATTCTGAAGAAGAGCCACAGGAATATATAGCACCTTAGATTTTGAATCCAATTTGCATACTTGAAACTGTGTTATAAGTTTAAATATTTGGAGAGTAAAAATGGAAACATTTAGGAGTGCCTGGGTAGCTCAGTTGCTTAAGCATCTAACTCTTGGTTTTGGCTCAGATCTGATCTCATGGTTTCTAGGATTGAGCTCCCCATCAGACTCTGTGCTGACAGCATGGCACATACTTTGAATTATCTTTCTCTGCTCTCTCTGCTCCTATGCTCACTCAGTCTCTGTTGCCTTCTCTCTCAAAATCAATTAAAAAAAACATTTAAAAAATTAAAAATGAAACATCTTTAGAAAAAGAAAAGAATAAAATAAAAATATATTATATGTATAGTGCTTTCTAGTTCAAACAGTAACTATTTGTTCTTTCATTTAATTATCCTGCACAAAACCTGTTTAAGAAAAGTATCTTTTCTATTATACAAAGAAGAAAACTAAGGTTAAGGGATAGTTCATGTATACAAATCACATAGCGAATTAGTGACAGAATCATGAATTTAACAGAAATATTCTAACTTGACATTTCGTGCATGTGATATTAACCAAATATGATATAAATTTACCCTACATTATTGTTAAAATACACTCCATGTTAGTAGTAGTTCTTGGCTAATGTTTCCTAATACAGTACTGTTTTTTCTAATATGTTCACAAGTTTAAGAATATTACTTTCCCTTAACTAAAGTAACAAAGATAACAAAAACAAGCTCTTAAACTATGAGCCTCTGAAATCACGTTTTAAGAAAAACTTTAAAAATAAATTACTTTCCTTTAATTTTAATAATGTTTACAGCAAGTGTTTGATATCTATTCATAATACTTATTTTTAAGATAAAGGCTTATATAGATATTATATATTATCTATGTTTATCTATCTATAATATATATGTTATATACTTTATATCCTCTTTCACTAAGATAGGGCATCAGGGAATAGATCTGTTTATGTTTATTCCTTAAGGTATTGCTAATTTAAAATGTGTTTCATTAAACTTGTAAAAAAAAACATAAGAGGTGAATGAACATGTTGAAATTAAGAACCCCTAGGCTACAAAATAACTTCAACAGTTAAACTGTTAAAAATAATGTAAGCAGTAAGAGTGTCAAAAATATCTATCACTTACTACAATATATGAAATGCAAAATAAAGTGTATATGCCAGATATGGCAGGTGATGTTAAAGAATATTTCTCATCTCAGGCTATAAATAGGGATTTGAGTCACTTGGCTTGTGGCCTATTTCTTGCATCTTAAAATCATTTCTACACTTGTACTCTTGATCAGCTTTGTAGAGTTTTGATTATACACCTGGGTCAAGGGTGTTATTATTAATAGAAACATCATCGTTTTCAATTATTTACTATTAAGTGTTAAATTTAGTAATAATTGGGTTGTGTTATTTTAAGTTTTTGCGTTTCAATAATGAGTTAATATATTTCTCTAAATATGCTGCAGCCCTTGGGTAAATTGTACAATAAGTGTATTTTGTCTTTGGCACCCTTGCATGTTTTTATGCATTCTGGAGTTACTGTCTTTCCATCATCTCTATGCTTTCCAGTTCTCATGCTGCCTTTACTTTTGCTAATTTCACAGCATTAGTGGAATTACTAAATGGAACATATGCTTAGTGTGATTCATGGTCCAAAATTGGATGTCCATTCTTTATATGTCATTCACATTCTTATTTTTCATCTTGTATGAACTAAGCTAGGCTTTGTCTGTAAATAATCTAATTATTATGGTTCACAAATAAATTATTGCCCATATTCATCCCAAATAGAAGATATTTGTTAACAGAAAATAATGTTTGGGTACAGCGATGGGAAAAAAAGATGAACAAAATGGTAGAAAGATTTACAATCCAAAAAAGTTTAAAAGTGGGGTGTGAAAGATTAAGATTCAACCCTCCATATCAGAAATTAAAAAAATAAAAAGACTGCAAAGATCAGACTACAGAAATAAGCAAACAAAATTCAAGGAACTGTGAACACCGCCAATGGATAAGTACATACACACGGTATGGAAACAAAACAAAACAAAACAAAGCAGTGGCAATTACTGCAGGTATGAAATATACTAAAGTATTATTTTATTTATTATATATTCTTGTGTAAAATATAAATTGAGTCCCTACTACCTGCAGATTTTGTGCAAGGTGCCAGGTGTAATAGGGTGAGTGAAAGCCACCACACCTTATGTTTTCATGAAATGATTGTTTGTTGTGGAAGGCAGACATTGATCAAGTAACAGACATATTCTTACAATGTAAGGGTTTATCAGTCAAGAAAGAACAAAGAAAGGTGACTTTACTACATTAGGAAGTTAAGAAAAGTCTTTTCTGAGTAATTGATGTTTAAGCTGAGATCATAAAGATAAATAACAATGTCCCATAGTAATGAAAAATAAATCTCAAGAAAAAGACAACAATGGAGTATTATTCAGCACCAAAAAGAAATGGGTTATCAATTCATAAACTGACATGGCAGAAACTTAAATGCATATGAGTAGGTGGAAGAGTTCAGTCTGAAAAAGGTACATACTATATTATTTCAACTATATGACATTTTCAAAAAGGAAAAACTATGGAAACAATAAACATATTCAGTGGTTGCCAGAGATTGGAAGTGAAGAGGGGTGAATAAGTGGAGAACAGAGAACTATTCGGGCAGTGAAGCTATTTTGTATTGTATTATATTAGTGGATATATGTCATACGTTTATCAAAGCCAATGTAGAATGTAGAACCCAGGAAAAAAAAGCTAATGTAAATTATACACTTTGGGTGATGATGTTGCATCAATGTAAGTTGATCAGTGGTAACAAATCAACCCCTTGCTGAAGGATGTTGTTATTGGGAAAGGCTATGCATGTGTGTGGGCAGAAGGTATATAATAAATCTTTGCACTTTCTGCTCAATTTTGTATTGAGCCTAAAACTGCTAAAAATTAAAGTCCATTCAAAATTGTATATTGTAAACTCTAAAGTATCCAGTAAATTTTTTAAAGAAGTAAAATTGACACACTAAGTGAGGAGATAAATGAAATGATAAAAGTGCTTAATTACAATTAAAGAAGGAAGAAAAAGAAACAAGAACAAATGTATGAATAGAAAACACTTACAAACATAGCATATATTAATCCAGCTATATCTATAGTAACTTTGGATATGAATAGTCGAAATATATGAAATAAGGAGATTATCAAAGTGGGTACCAAAAATAAACTCAGTTATATGTTGTCTATAAGAAAATCATATTAAATAATAATAATAATAATAATAATAATAATAATGATAAATAACATTAAATAACCACAAAACCACTGATAAAAGAATAATGATGAAAAATGTATATCATGCTAACACTAATGAAAAGAAAGCTGGAGTACCTATATTAATCTCAGAAAAGGCAGACTTCCCCAAAAAGGAATATTATCATTGATGAAAAGGGGCATTACATAACATTTTGTCAAAGGGGACAATTCTCCAATACACCATACTATTCTTAAAATTTATGCACCTATAAACAGAATATCATGGGGCAAAATGACATATCTGAAAGAAGAGAAAGAGAAGTTCACTATTACCGTTAGTGACTTCAACACTCCTCTTTTAATAATTGATAGACCAAACAGGTAAAAAGTCAGTAATAATATAGATAGACATGAATAGCACCATGAATCAACTTGATCTACTTTTTATTTTATGTTCCATCCAACATCTCATAGAACATTCATCAAGACAGACCACATTCTGGTTCATAAAAAGATACTGGAACAAATATTAAAAATTGGAACCAGGAAAAGTATGTTTTCATAGTACAATATATACTAGAAATCAATAGCATAAAGATAACTTGAAAAATCTTCAAATATTCGAAGGTTAAGCAACAAACCCATAAATAACCCACGGGTCAGAGAAAGTTTCAAAAAAATTTCAAAAAGACTTTGAACTAAGTGAGAATAAAAATTATATATATATATATATATATATATATATATATATAATTTGTGAGTTGCAGCAAAAGCATATAAATGTGTTTTTATAGAAATGTGTGGCTTTAAATACATATATTAGAACATAAAGATATACATTTGGTTATCTAAGCTTCAATTTTAATAAAGTAGAGAAAAATAGTTTAAGCCTAAATTTACAGAAGATATATACAATGTAATAGGCCTATATCTATTAAAGAAATTGAATTAATGACTAAAAACTTTCCAAAACAGAAAACTAGGTTCAGATTATTTCACTGTTAAATTTATCAGATATTGAAGGAAGACTCAATTTCAATTTTCCACAATCACTTCCAGATAATAGAACCAACAGACGTACATCCTATCTCATGCTACAAGAGAATTACCCTAACCAGTATTATTAAAAAAAAAGAAAAAGAAAAATACATTACAAGAAAGGAAAACTACATAAAATAATGTCCAATGAACATGGGGTAAAATTTCTCAATAAAGTTTTAGCAAACTAAATCTAACCATATAAAAATAATTATACTCCATGGCCAAGTGAGATTTATCTTAGATATGCAAGGCTGGCTCAACATTTAACGACCAATGGACTATGAAGAAAAAATCAATAGCTGGTTATATCAATAGCTGATGGCAAAATACAACACTTATTTATAATCATCCAACACCCATTTATAATAAAACCCTTCAGCAAACCAGGAACAGAAAAGAAGTTACCCAACCTGATAAAGGACAACTTAAAAGAACCTACAGTTCATATCATACTTACAAGTGAACAACAGGATTTTTCCTGAGATTAGGGAAAGGCAAGGATCACAATTATTATTCAATATTGTATTGGAAGTCTTAGGTAGCACAGTGAGATAATAATAAGAAATGTATATAAACAGAAAAGGAAAAAATAATCTCTGTTGGCAGAATACAATTTAGTTGTCTATCTATAAAATAATTCTTAGGAACTAAAAAGCAGTATAGCCAGACTGCAGAAGGCAATGTCAAAATACAAAAGTCCATTTTCATACATACGAACAATTAATAATAAATCTTGATATTTAAAAATATACACTCCAATATTTTGGCTGCATTATTCACATTAGCCAATGTATGGAATCAAGCTAAGTGCTATTGATGGATAAAGGAATATGACATATATATGGCGTGTGCACACACACACACACACACACACAAACTGAAATAGCCTTTATTTGTTTTAAATAGTTTATTGTCAAATTGGTTACCATATAACACCTAGTGCTCTTCCCCACAAGTGCCCTCCTCCATCACCACCAACTCTTTTCCCCCCCCGCCCCCTTCCCCTTCAACGCTCAGTTCCTTTTCAGTATTCAATAGTCTCTCAAGTTTTGCGTCCCTCTTTCTCCCCAACTCTCTTTCCCTCTTCCCCTCCCCCTGGTCCTCCATTAGGTATCTCCTGTTTTCCTGTTAGACTTATGAGTGCAAACATATGGTATCTGTCCTACTCCGCCTGACTTATTTCACTTAGCATGACACCTTCGAGTTCCATCCACTTTCCTACAAATGGTCAGATTTCATTCTTTCTCATTGCCATGTACTATTCCATTATATGTATATACCACATCTTCTTGATCCACTCATTGGGTGATAGTCATTTAGGCTCTTTCCATGTTTTGGCTATTGTTGACAGTGTTGCTATGAACATTGGGGTACATGTGCCCCTATGCATCAGCACTTCTGTATCGCTTGGGTAAATCCCTAGCAGGGCTATTGCTGGGTCATAAGGGAGTTCTACAGATAGTTTTTTGAGGAACCTCCACACTGTTTTCCAGGGCCGCTGCACCAGTTTACATTCCCACCAACAGTGTAAGAGGGTGCCCGTCTCTCCACACCCTCGCCAGCATCTATAGTCTTTTAATTTGTTCATTTTAGCGACTCTGACTGGCGTGAGGTGGTATCTCAGTGTGAGTTTGATTTGTGTTTCCCTGATGATGAGTGATGTTGAGCATCGTTTCATGTGCCTGTAGGCTATCTGGATGTCCTCTTTGGAGAAGTGTCTGTTCATGTCTTCTGCTCATTTCTTCACTGGGTAATTTGTTTTTTTGTGTGTGGAGTTTGGTGAGTTCCTTGTCGATTTTGGATACTAGCCCTTTAACTGATATGTCATTTGCAACTATCTTTTCCCATTCTGTTGGTTGCCTATTAGTTTTCTTGATTGTTTCCTTTGCAGTGCAGAAGCTTTTTATCTTAATGAGGTCCCAATAGTTCAGTTTTACTTTCATTTCCCTTGCCTTTGGGGATGTGTTGAGTAGGAAATTGTTGCGATTTAGGTCAAGGAGGTTGTTTCCTATTTTCTCCTCGAGGATTTTGATGGTTTCCTGTCTGACATTCAGGTTCTTTAGCCATTTTGAGTTTATTTTTGTGTATGGTGTAGCAGAAAGAGAAATCAAGAAACTGATCTCATTCATGATTGCACAAAAAGGATGTAAAAGATCTATATGATGAAAACTATAGAAAACTTATGGAAGAGATTGAAGAAGACACCAAGAAATGGAAAAACATTCCCTTTTCATCGATCGGAAGAATAAACATTATGAAAATGTCATTACTACCCAAAGCAATCTACACATTCAATGCAATCCCCATCAAAATTGCAACCAACATTCTTCTCAAAGCTAGAACAAACTATTCTCAAATTCATATGAAACCACAAAAGACCCCGTTTAGCCAAATTTATATTGAAGAAGAAAACCAAAATGGGAGGCATCACAATCCCGGATTTTAGCCTCTACTACAAAGCCGTCCTCATCAAGAGTGTATGGTATTGGCACAAAAACAGACACATAGACAAGTGGAATAGAACAGAGAACCAAGAACTGGGCCCACAAATGTATGGACAACTAATTTTTGACAAAGCAGGAAAGAGTATCCAATGGAAAAAGACTGCCTCTTTAGCAGGTGGTGCTGGTCAAACTGGACAGTAACATGTAGAAGAATGAAACTAGATCACTTTCTTACACCATACACTGAAATAGTCTTTAGTCTTATTAAATAGGAGGTTGGAAGTCCTACCACTGGTGACAGTATGGATGAACCTAGAGGTCATTCTCTAAGTGAAATACGCCAGATACAGAAAGACAGATACTGCATGACTGTATTATATTATATGTAGAGTCTTAAAAAGTCAAACTCATATTAAGAGATTAGAATGGTTGTTACCAGAGACTAGGAGTGGGGAGAAGTTATGTGTTGCTGATCAAAAGGTACAAGTTTTCAGATGAATAATGTCTGGATACCTAAGGTACATAATGTGACTATTGTTACTGATAATGTATACTATACTTGAAATTTGTTAAGAAAGTACATATCAAGTGGTCTTACCACAAAAGTAAAATTGTAACTATATGAGATGATAAATATGTTAATTATCTTGGTTCTGGTAATAAGTTCACTATATATATACAGAAACATCATCTTATACATCTTAAATATATACAATAAATCTGTAAAAGTAAACTTATTCTTATTAACCTTTATCCTAATTAATGACTCTTTTGTTATAGATTTGTAATATTGAATGCCTTAATTAGGAAATTACATAGTACAGATCTCAGATGATGGTAGTTCATTGGCAGAATACCCATCAAAAACATGAATTTAAGCCAAGTTACACATACATATATAACACTACTTAACACCACCATTACAAGGGTGCCTGGGTGGCTCAGTCGGTTGAACGTCCAGGTTCAGCTCAGGTCATGATCTCACAGTTTGTGGGTTCGAGCCTCGCGTCATCCTCTATGCTGACAGATAGCTCAGAGCCTGGAGCCTGTCTTCAGATTCTGTGTCTTCCTCTCTCTGACCCTCCCATGCTCATGCCATCTCTCTCTCTCTCTCTCTCTCTCTCTCTCTCTCTCTCAAAAATAAATTAAAAAAAAAAAGAAAAAACATCACCATTACATGACAGGCAATATATAATTGAATGTATCATGATTAATCTTTCCTTACTTGTGTTGATCAATTTACTGATAACATTGTAATGTTTTATTTTTCTCATAAATAAATCCCTCATACACAATAGTAGAACTATCTCTTATATTAAAATTGAAATATGATTACTTTAGACATAATATAAAGAAATAATATAAAAGGAAGTATTGATAATCTCTTATATGTTAGGTGTTTATATATATTTCAGTGGACTATGGCAATGAGAGTAATATTAATAATGTTTTAAAAAGCCAACATTCAAAAGCTTTAAAGGTTTATTTAATGTTTAATTTATTTTTTAGAGAAAAAAAGACAGAGTGCGAGTGGGGGAGGTGCTGAGAGGGAGGCAAATGCAGCATCCGAAGTGGGCTCCAGGCTCTAAGCTATCAACAAAGAGGCTGATGCAGGGCTTGAACCCACAAACTGCATGATCATGACCCCAGCCAAAGTTGGATACTCAACCAACTGAACTATCCAGGTGCCCTTAAAGCTTTTAAAATGTATTTTATATTTTATTTGTTTAATTTAAATCCAAGTTAGTTAACGTATAGTGTAATAATAATTTTAGGAATAGAATTTATGATACATCATTTACATATAACACCCAGTACTCATCCCAAAAAGTGCCCATTCCTACCCCACCAGCAACCTTCAATTTGTTCTTTGCATTTAAGAGTATCTTATGGTTGGCTACCTTTCTGTTTTTATCTTCTTTTTGCTTCAGTTCCCCTATGCTCTTCTGTTTTCTTTCTTAAACTCCACATATGAGTGAAATCATATGATACTTCTCTTATTCTGACTGACTTATGTTGCTTAACTTAATACACTATAGTTCCATCCACATTGTTTAAAATGGCAAGATTTGGGGCGCCTGGGTGGCTCAGTCAGTTAAGCCTCTGACTTGGGCTCAGGTCAGATCTCACGTTCATGGGTTCGAGCCCCGCATCAGGCTCTGTGCTGACAGCTAGCTCAGAGCCTGGAGCCTGCTTCCGGTCCTCTGGCTCCTTCTCTCTCTGACCCTCCCCTTCTCATGCTCTGTCTCTCACTGTATCAAAAATAAATAAAACATTAAAAAATTTTAAATGGCAAGATTTCATTCTTTTTGATCACTGAGTAATATTCCATTGTATATATGTACCACATGTTCTTTATCCATTCATCAATCAATGGATATTTGAACTCTTTCCATACTTTAGCTATTGTTCATAGTGCTGGAATAAACCTTGGGGTGCATGTGTCCCTTCAGATGATCATTTTTGTATCCTTTGGATAAATACTTAGTAGTGCAATTCCTGGGTTGTTGGGTAGTTCTATTTTTAATTTCTAAAAAAAATAAATAAAGAATACTTTTATCATGATGAACGGTGAGTAATGTATAGAGCTGTCAAATTACTGTATTGTACACCTGAAACTATTATAACACTGTATGCTAACTACACTGGCATTAAAATTTAAAAAATTAAAAATTCCACTTACAATAGCACCCCAAGAATTGAATTTAAGTATAAATGTAACCAAGTATGTATAAATTATCTATGTGGAGAGCTAGAAAATAGTTATGAAAAAATCAAACATCTAAATAAATGCAGAGATAATTCTGTTTTTATGGATTGGACAATACAATATTGATGAGTTGACAATAATATACTCACTGCAACACCAACCAAAATCTAAGGAAGCTATTTTGTATATATCAACAATATAATTCTAAAGATTATATGGAAAAGCAAAGATCCTTTAATAGCAACATAATACTGTAAAATAAAATAATATTGGAGGACTAAGTCTACTTGATTTCAAGGCTTATTATAAAGAAACACTAACCATCTAATCAAGAAAGTGGGGAATAACACATAAATAAATATGTAACAGAACAGAGAGTCCAGAAACAGACTCACAGAAATACAGTCAATTGATATTTTGGAAATGGCTAAAAGCAATTCAATGGAGCAGGAATAGTCTTTTCAACAAATGTTGCTGGAGCAATTAGAAGTCCATATGCAAAAACAAAGGAAAAATCTACAAAATTTAACATGCAAAAATGGAAAAGTTCTAGAATAAAACAGAAGAAAATCATATGACATTAATTTTGGAGATTTGATTTTTTAAATGTTTATTTATTTTGAGAGAGACAGAAAGTGCACAAGCAGCAGAGGGGCTGAGAGATAGAGAGACAGAAAATCCCAATCAGGCTCCATGCTGTCCGCCCAGAGTCTGAGGTGAAGCTCAATCCATTGAACTGCGAGATTGTGACCTGAGCTGAAATTGATAGTCAGCTGCTTAACCAACTGAGCCACCATGTGCCCCGGTGATGAGTTTTTATATGCAACATGTAAAAGCATGATTTATAGAAGAAAATGTTTGGACTTGTTACATATTTTAAAATAAACCTTCTATTCTATAAACCCCAAACCCAAATGGCAGAAAATTATTTTCAAAGCAACTAATAATGGAGGTCTATGAAATATACAAAGAATCATTAAAACTCAATAATAAACACAAGCAATCCGTTTAAAATGGGAAAATAGGGGTGCCTATGTGTTTGTCATTTAACCAGTAGACTCTTATTTTCTTCTCAGGTCATGATCTCCCAGTTCATGGGATTGAGCCCTGAGTTGGGCTTCATGCTGACAGCATGGAGCCTGATTGGGATTCTCTCTCCCTCTCTCTTTGCCCCTTCCCCACTTGCATGCACTCTCTCTCAAAATAGATTTAAAAAATAAACTTCACAAACATGAGAAAATGATCTGGATACCTCATCAACACATACAGGCAATTGTAAAAATAAGCAAATAAAATACTGTCAACATCATTTGTATTAAGGAAGTGCACAGTAAACAATGATGTGCCATTTCATGCTTATTAGAATGAGTAAAATCCAAAACAAACATACAAATAAAAGATGGATGGATGGATAGATATATAGATAGATATTTAAAAACTGACAATACCATTTGCTAGTGTAAATGCAAAACAAAGGAACTCTCATTCCTTTTTTGGTGAGATTCTAAAATGGAACAGAGTCTTTAGAAGACAGTTCAGCAGTTCCTCCTAAAGCTAAGCATATGCTTCTCTCTCTCTCTCTCTCTCTCTCTCTCTCTCTCTCTCTCTCTGTCTCTCTCACTCTCAAAAATAAATAAACATTTTTTTAAAAATGGGGTGGCTGGGTGACTTAATTGGTTTAGCATCCAATTTTGGCTTAGGCTATGATCGCAAAGCCATATCGGGCTCAGTGCTGACAGCTCATAACCTAGAGCCTACTTCGGGTTCTGTGTCTCTCTCTCACTCTCTCTGCTCCTCCACTGTTTGTGATCTTTCTCTCTCTCTCTTTCTATCTCTCCCTCTCTCTCTCTCTCAAAAATAAATAAATAAACATTAAAAAATAAAGCTGAACATACTCTTACTACATGACCCATCAATTACACTCCCAGGTATTTACCCCCTGATTCAAAAACTCACTTCCATGAAAAAAAATGCATGCAAATGTGTATAGCTGACTTATTAATAAGCACCAGAAACTGCTAGCAACCAAGTAGTTCTTCATTAAGAGTACAGATAAACAGTAGCATACAATGGAATAATATTCATCAATTTGCAAAGGTATGAGCTATATGCCCACAGAAAGACATGGATAACTCTTAGTTGGTAAATTGAAAAAAACTAATCTGAAAAGACTATATACTAAATTGTTCTAGTTATACTATATCTTGAATAGACAAAATTGTAGCAATGGTAAAAAGATCAGTGGCTACCAGGGGCTTGGGGAAAGCTTGATGATGTGAAGCACAGGGAATATTTAGGCCTGTGAAACTATTTTGTATGATAATTTAATGGTGGATGCATGAATGCATTTGGCAAAGCCATAAAATTTTATAGTGAAAAAAGTAAACCTTCATATATATAAATCAATAAAATCATTTAGAAGATCAGGGAATCTCTGAATGTAATGCAGAATATGACAAAACAATGTAACTGTACTATAAACATGTGATTCAGACTCACTGAAATGTGTGGGGAAAATGATACTGACTTAAATCATTATGTAAATGAATGGAATCTGTAAAACCGAAGCAAAGGCAACCGTGCATAATCATAGTACTCTCATTGATATAATTGTTTCCCATGAGGATACAAGCTAACAATTTTGATAGTACAGTACATATACACTGGAATTGAACAATTAAACAAATGAATGGCAGCTGGTAGACGCAAATTTCTCACTGTTGAAGTGTGTATGGCAATGGACTAGAGCTGAAGACATTCCTAAGAATTCCTGTTTTGCTTAATATTGATGGATGGTTGCATAGTAAAATATATAGATACCAACATTATTGTACACGTATATATTTATTTGCTCTGTCCACTGAACAGGCCTAAAAGGAATAATAATCCAGTATTGATAACCATATCTGGCACCTAGATCTTGGTTTTTAATAAAATTCTCAATGAAAACAGACCAGGACCAGGATTGGAAATGCACAAAATGGACCTGAAACATCATGTAGTGCCAGAAAATAAGAGTGCTCAAAATAAAACACACACACGTGTGTGCACATACAGTGGTATGTCAAAGGGACATAGAAATGAAGTAAAGAGTTGTGAATGGGCAAACCTGGAAATATTTGAAAAATAAAATAAACAAAGGATCATTTTATTATAACTCAATATATGAACTAAATATCATAAATCCATAGTGATTTAAATAGTTGATTGAGTAAATAAACTTTTAAAATTGAAAGCAAGGAAAATTTCCCCTGTAGAAGAACTCCAAATAATTTTTACAGATACTCTTCTCTGAAAGAGGTAGAGCATATCAACCCAGTAATCAAATGTTGGCTGCACATAGTGACTCCTTTCTAGAATACAGTATGTAAATTGGGAGAAAAGTGTATTTTGACTGTGGAGTGATCTGATAAATATCACCACAGAAATATGACCAAAGTCAATAGTTGCAATAATAGGTCATGCTGATAATTTTTTTGAAAATGACACTTTACTTCTGTTGTCTACCTCCTCCAAACTCCCAATTCCAGTCTAATAATGAGAAAAACATCAAAACAATGCTAATTATGGGACATATTACCAAACGCCTGACCAGAAGTACTCAAAAGTGTTAAGGTAATAAAATACAAGGATTATCTGAAAAACTTTCACAGCCAAGAAGAGTTTAAGGAGACATGACATCTGTGGAAGGCAGAATATACATCCCCCCTCAAAGAAGTCTTTGGGGGTGCCTGGGTGGCTCAATTGGTTAAACATCTGATTTCAGCCCAGGTCATGATCTCATGGTTTATGAGTTCAAGCCCTGTGCCAGGCTTTGCGCTGAGAGCTCAGAGCCTGGAACCTGACTCAGATTCTCTGTCTCACTCTCTCTCTGCCTCTATCCTTCTTGCAGTCTGTCTCTCTCTCTTAAAAATAAATAAATATTTAAAAAAAAAGACCATGTCCTAGGCTGCAGAGTCTGTTAATATGTTATCATACACGATGAAAAGGGATTTTGGGGATGTGACTCAAGTGATGGTTTTGAAATGAGGAAATTGGCCTGTTTTTTTTTTTTTTTTTTTAGTTATCTGGGTGGGACCAATATAATCACAATGTTCTTACAAAAGTGATAGAAAAATGGTGTTTCAGAATCGGAGAAGCAGATGTGATAAAGGAAATAGAGATCTGACAAATACAATTACTGAGAAGTACTTAATGCCAATGAATATTGGTAGCCCCTAGAAACTAGAAAAGGCAAGAAACAAATTATATCCTTGAGTGTCCTGAAGGAATGTGGCTTTATCAACACCTTGATTTTTGCCTTTCTAATCTCCACCGTTATAAGGTTATTAATTCATGTTATTTAAGCTACCAAGTTTGTGATAATTTGTTACAATAGTAGTAGGAAACTAATAAATGACTAAATGCAATGTGCAATAATAGATTCCATTTTGGAATGCTAAAAGAACATTAGGAAAAACTTAGAGAGATTTGAATAAAGTATAAACTTTCAGTAATAGGGATGTACAAATATTAATTTCTTAATTTTGATAAATGTACCAGGGGAATGTAAGATGTGAACAAATGGGGAAACAGGATGTGAGAAAAATGGGAGGTCACGCTCCCATCCTTGCAATTTTCCTAAACATAAAATTTTCAACAGGCACCTGGGTGGTTCAGTCTGTTGAACAGATCATGATCTCACAGTTCATAGGTTCAAGCCCCACATCGAGCTCTGTGCTGATAACTCAGAGCCTGGATCCAGCTTCGGATTCTGTGTCACCCTAGTATCCAAAATCTATAAGGAATTCACCAAAATCCACACCCCAAAAAACAAATAATCCAGTGAAGAAATGAGCAGAAGACATGAACAGACACTTCTCCAAAGAGGACATCCAGATGGCCAACAGGCACATGAAATGATGCTCAACATCACTCATCATCAGGGAAACACAAATCAAACCCACACTGAGATACTACGTCACGCCAGTCAGAGTGGCTAAAATGAACAAATCAAGAGACTATAGATGCTGGCGAGGATGTGGAGAAACGGGCACCCTCCTGCACTGTTGTTGAGAATGTAAACTGGTGCAGCCGCTCTGGAAAACAGTGTGGAGGTTCCGCAAAAAACTATCCATAGAACTCTGTTATGACCCAGCAATAGCACTGCTAGGTTTTTACCCAAGGGATTCAGAAGTGCTGATGCGTAGGAGCACATGTACCCCAATGTTCATAGCAGCACTGTCAACAATAGCCAAAACATGGAAAGAGCCTAAATGACTATCACCCAACGAGTGGATCAAGAAGATGTGGTATATATATGCAATGGAGTATTACATGGCAATGAGAAAGAATGAAATCTGGCCATTTGTAGGAAAGTGGATGGAACTCGAGGGTGTCATGCTAAGCGAAATAAGTCAGGCAGAGAAGGATAGATACCATATGTTTGTACTCACAGGTCTAACAGGAGAAGAGGAGAAACCTAATGGAGGACCAGGGGAGGGGAAGAGGGAAAGAGAGTTGGGGAGAGAGAGGGATGCAAAACTTGAGAGACTATTGAATACTGAAAGCGAACTGAGGGTTGAAGGGGAAGGGAGAGGGGGGGAAGAGGTGGTGGTAATGGAGGAGGGCACTTGTGGGTAAGAGTACTGGGTGTTGTATGGAAACCAATTTGACAATAAACTATTTAAAAATAAAAAAAAAATAAAACAGTGAAAAGCAGGAAAAAAAGACTTCCTTTCATAACTTCCTTTAGAATTAGAATCCCGTAGAATCATCCAGGTTCATTGTTACATGCCCTGCTATAATTCTAGAATAAGCCATTTATTCAAAGATTCCTGGTTGCTTTATTGTAGAGAATGTTGTCTATTATCTCTATCTATCTATCTATCTATCTATCTATCTATTTATCATCTATCTATATTCAGCTTTCTATTATCTATCTACTTACTTATATAGTTAATTACTTTATTCAGTTTTTGTAGTGTTACCAACAACTCAGGTAGGGAACTATAGAGTTCTAGATCAATATCAGAAATTTCCTTTTTTCCATGCCTCATGATTCAAACACACTCTTCATAAAACTGGATTTGTGAAGTAGGAGAGAATATTAAAAGGGAAACTCAAACGTTAAAAATTAATTATTTCTCTTGGTATTAGTTTGTGATTTTGTCTTGCAACATCTAATATTATGGTTGGAGAAAACTTTTGCATTCCTTTCTCCTCCTGTAAGTCTGTGAGATTTCCCAGTTCCAGTATTTCCACCTGGGTAGTATCCAATGTGAATCAAGGTGTGGAGACAGTTGAGTTTCTTCATGTTAGCATTGTAGCTTGTTAATTGCTCCTGCAAACAACTTCCCAGAAACCTTCTATTTCCAAACTTCCTGATGAATATTAGATTTCAATTATTGCTGGGTGTTAAAAATTAAAATAGCAGGTCACCTATGGGTTCTTAACTTTTTAGGGTAGGTGTAATCATTCATTCTCTAGGTATGAGCTCGTTATTATATTCCCTGGTCCAGTCCTAGAATCAGCCATGTATTCAAGGATCCCTGGTTACTTTTCTTTCTTTCTTTCTTTCCTTCCTTCCGTTCTTTCTTTCTTTAATATTATTTAGAAACCAAGATTTGGGTACTTGGATTTAATGCTGTTGGAATCATACTACTTTAAAAATATCTATATTTGAAGACTATTGCATGTATTATAACCCCTTAAATGCTTACACTACTCGCTTGTCTTTACTGTATTTTTACTTAACCTCTTTATGATTTTTTAAATTAGGTCCTCATTCCGACATAGATATTTCAGTGATATCTAACATTTATTCAGGCATAAATCAAGTTCTTGATCTCCCTTTGATAAGCCACGAATTTGGAGGCAGTGGTAATTATTTTAGCATACATAAAAGTAATTCATGTTAGAATGTGAGTCAATCACTAATATGAATAAATAAATGACTTGGTAACAACATGTGTCTCTAAATGTTTTTGTGGACAGAATGGTATGGACATTATATCCTGAGAATTTACAAAAGTAAGGGACAATTTTTGCAATCATGTTAATGTAGGTAAAAATAATTTATGAATAAAATCTTGTTGACTTAGTATTGAGGGTATTTAACTAATAAACAGTTCATAATATTTATTACTCAATATTATGAAAATAATATATACTGATTTAAAACACAATGGATTATATGGAGCAAAAATAAACGTTTTGAATACCTGCAACTTCATATCCCAATATGTGCTTCCAAAATATCTCTCATTTTCATTTCACATTTCCCCACATTTATTTGTGCATATCTAAGTGTATAATTTTACTTGAATAATTGTTTAATATGAAAAAGATAATCTACATTTTGTTCTACAACATTGATTGAATATTTATCAATATACCATAGAGATATTTCCATATCATCACATGTAGCACTATATCATCTTTTAAATTAATCTATAATATTTCATTTTATGGATATGCCATTATTTATTTAATAAGCACTCATGGACATTTGAGTTACTTCTGTTTTTTTTTCAGGATTTTAGTAATAAAAATTATTTTAATATGCAAAATGTTTGTGACATATTTCTAAGGCTTGAATAGGTGAGTCAAAGACTATATTAACTTCTAATGAAATAAATAGATAAAATGAAATTCCCAAATCATAAAAATTATCATTTCTTAGAATATATAGGTGTTTTATACCCAAATCCTCATGAATACCAAATATTATTGCTCTTTCTGAATTTAAAATCTAAAAAATATATTTTATTAGGTTTAATTTTTAGTTAACTAATTATTAGCTTTATTGATATATTTTATGTGTTCATTTATATGCTATTAATATTCCCTCTTTTTTGAATTGTTTCTATATTTCTCTGATTTCCCTTTTGGTTTTTCTTGTTGGATTATTTATATGTTATTGGCAATCATACTTTATCCTCTAGATACATAACAAATATTTTCACCAGCTCCATCATTTTCTCTTTAAG
This sequence comes from Mungos mungo, assembly GCA_004023785.1. Classification (NCBI taxonomy): domain Eukaryota; kingdom Metazoa; phylum Chordata; class Mammalia; order Carnivora; family Herpestidae; genus Mungos; species Mungos mungo. Next base: position 22,653 of record PISW01013224.1, read on the forward strand.
TGTATTTGGTTGTTTCCCATAAAACAGAAGTTTCAAATTGATTATATGCTAAAATCAGTTCATTTTTCCTTCATATTTTCTGGATTTCCAGTGTTGCTCAGACATAATTTCCTCTAATATAGGTTCATATCAAAAGAATGTCTTTTTTTTAAAAATAGTTTGTTATCAAATTGGTTTCCATATAACACCAAGTGCTCTTCCCCACAAGTGCCCTCCTCCAACACCACCACCTCTTTTCCCCCCTACCCCTTCAATGCTTAGTTCGTTTTCACTATTCAATAGTCTCTCAAGTTTTGCGTTCCTCTCTCTCCCCACTCTCTTTCCCTCTTCCCCTCCACCTGGTCCTCCATTAGGTTTCTCCTCTTCTCCTGTTAGACCTATGTGTGCAAACATATGATATCTGTCCTTCTCCGCCTGACTGATTTTGCTTAGCATGACACCCTCGAGTTCCATCCACTTTCCTACAAATAGTCAGATTTCATTCTTTCTCATTGCCATGTAATACTCCATTGTATATATATACCACATCTTCTTGATCCCCTCATTGGGTGATGGACATTTGGGCTCTTTCCATGTTTTGGCTATTGTTGACAGTGCTACTATGAACATTGGGGTACATGTGCTCCTACGCATCAACACTTCTAGATCCCTTGGGTAAATCCCTAGCAGTGCTATTGCTGGGTCACAAGGGAATTCTATGGATAGTTTTTTGAGGAACCTCCACACTGTTTCCCAGAGCGGCTGTACCAGTTTACATTCCCAACAACAGTGCAGGAGGGTGCCCGTTTCTCCACACCCTCGCCAGCATCTATAGTCTCTTGATTTGTTCATTTTAGCCACTCTGACTGGCGTGACGTGGTATCTCAGTGTGGGTTTGATTTGTGTTTCCCTGATGATGAGTGATGTTGAGCATCATTTCATGTGCCTGTTGGCCATCTGGATGTCCTCTTTGGAGAAGTGCCTCTTCATGTCTTCTGCCCATTCCTTCACAGGGTTATTTGTTTTTTGGGTGTGGAGTTTGGTGAGTTCCTTTTAGATTTTGGATACTATCCCTTTAAACCCCAACATATGGGGCATACCAAAGGGATACAGGAAACGATCTAAAATAGCTGGAACTTTAGAGCAACAAAATGAAGTAGTGATGGATTATAAACCAAAGCATGAAAATATATAGGACTTTGAGTTGACATAAATGAACTATTAATGAATACATAAATGGAAGAGAATAGTCAGATCTTTCATATGGAGACTTCCAAATAATGTACATAGATATTCTCCTCATCAAGTTGGAACTTAAAACTTCTCTCCAACCATCATTCTCTGCAGAGAGTAGGCTGAAAGTATTGACCTACTTCCAAAGAATAGAGTGCGAAAAAGGCAAAAAAAATTAAGTTTCCAGTGAAGAAATATAACAACCAAGGGCTCAGTGTTAACATCACCAGTGATAATTCATGTTGATAATTAATCAGATCCCCCTAAATATGATAGAAGGAGAAAATTTTACCTCCATGACATTTTCCCCTAAAACTGATAGCAACTTTAAAATTAAAATTATTATTTTTTACTATCTTTTAGAGAGACAGTATGAAAATGGGGTAGAGGGGAGGGGTAGAGAGGGGGAGAGAGAGGGGGAGAGAGAGAGAGAGAGAGAGAGAGAGAGAGAGAGAGAGAGAGAGAGTCTTAAGCAGATTCCACACACAGCACACAGCCCAACGTGAGGCTTGATCTCACAACCCTGGGAACATGACCTAAGCTGAAATTAAGAATTGGATGCTCAACTGACAAAACTATCCAGACACACTTATACCAGTCTATTTTAAAAAACAGGCAAATCGGGGCACCCGGGTGGCTCAGTCGGCTGAGCGTCCGGCTTCGGCTCAGGTCATGATCTCAGGGTTCATGGGTTCGAGCCCTGTGTAAGGCTCTGTGCAGATCTCTAGCTCAGAGCCTGGAGCCTGCTTCAGAATCTGTGTCTCCCTCTGCCTCTGACCCTCCCATGCTCATGCTGTCTCTGCCTCTCAAAAGTAATTTAAAAATATTTAAAATTTTAAGAAAAAAGCAGGCAAACCAAAATTAAGCGACATTCTGGAAAATATTATTACTTTTCAAAACTACTCAGATCATGAAAAACAAGAAAAGACTGCAGAAATACTCATAGATCAGAGAAGATTAAGACATAATAACCAAATAAAATGTAGTATCCTGGATAATAATTTTCAACTGAAAAAAAATGATATTAGGTGGCAACATAGGGAACGAAATAAATGATGGACTTTGGATAATTATAATGTACCAGTTTTAATTTTTGGTTTGATAAGTCATGTAAAATGCTTTAAAATGAAACACTGAGGGGCAACTGGGTGGCTCAGTCGGTTCAGCATCTCGCTTCGGCTCAGGCCATGGTCTCATGGTTCGTGGGTTTGAGCCCCGTGTTGGGCTCTGTGCTGACAGCTAGCTCAGAGCCTGGAGCCTGTTTCAGATTCTGTGTCTCCCTCTCTCTCTCTGACAATCCCCCGCTCATGCTGTCTCTCTCTGTCTCTCAAAAATAAATAAAAAATGGAAACTTTTTAAAAAAATAAATAAAATGGAAAAACTGAGTGATATTAAAGATTCTGTAATATTTTTCTAGGTTTTCTGTAAATCTAAAATTTTTCTAAATAAAATATTAAAATATTTATTTTAAAAATATCATTTATCAACATCCTCTCACCTCTCCTCTCCATGCTCTTTCTCTCTCTCTTTCTCTCTCTTTCACGTGCACACTTCTTTTGACTAGTTTGCACGTTTGAAATCCCTTACACAATATAGAAATTATTAATGCTATGAAAATGTTAACTAACTGTTTGTATTGTTTAGCAAAACTACAAGTGATTGCTTGAATCCATCTTTTAAACTTTTCAACTAGTTCCTTTGGTGTAGTGTAGCACCTTAAAATTTCTTATGAAGATATCTTAGTTTTGGTCAAATACGATATGATTTTTTTTCAGTAATGAGAGTATTCAAAAAAGTTATTATTGCTGAAAAATGAAGATTTAAGGCTTACAAAACTAAACATAATCTCAATTGCAAATTTGGATAGTGTGCTCATAACCTAACTTTTTAATAGACTGAACTAATTTGAATCTTCACATACTTCTGTGATATTTATTTAAAATTTCCTAGAAAGGTATTTTTAACAAATATTATTACAGCGATTTACACATACAATGCAATCTTTATAAAAATAACAACAGTGTTTTTCAAAAAGCAAGAGCAAGCAACTCTAAAATTTGTATGGAACCAGAAAAGATCCCAAATAGCCAAAGTAGTGTTGAAAAAGAAAAACAAAGCTGGACACATCACAATTCCAGACTTCAAGCTGTACTACAACTCTGAAAACATCTAGGCAGTATGGTACCAGCATAAAAACAGGCACATAGATCAATGGAACAGAATAGAGGACTGAGAAATGGACCCACCAGTAATTGGTCAACTAATCTATGACAAAGCAGGAAAGGATATCCAATGGAAAAAAGACAGTCTCTTCAACAAATGGTGTTGAGAAAACTAAACAGCAACATGAAGAATAATGAAACTGGACCACTGTCTTACACCAGATACAAAAATAAATTAAAAATGGATGAAAGACTTAAATGTGATAGAGGAAATCATCAGAATCATAGAGAACACAGGCAGAAATTTCTTTGACCTCAGCCATAGCAACTTCTTATGAGATGTGTCTCTAGAGGCAAGGGAAACAAAAGCCAGCTATTGGAATTTCATCCAAACAAAAAGCTTCTGCACAGTGACGGAAACAATCAGCAAAAGTAAAAAGAAACCTACAGAATGGGAGAAAATATTTGCAAATGACGTATCAGTAAAGAGTTATCATCTAAACTCTATAAGGAAGTTGCCAAATTCAAAACCCAAAATACAAGTAATCCAGTTAAGAAGTGGGCATGACAGACAGTTCTCCAAAGAAGACATACAAATGGCTAACAGACACATGAAGTGTGCTGAATATCACTCACCATTAGAGAAACACAAATCAAAACCATAATAAAATACCACCTCATACATGAAAGAATGGTTAAAATGAACAACTTAGGAAACAACAAATGTTGGCGAGGAAGAGAAGAAAGTGTAACCCTCTTACAACTGTGTTAAGAATGAATGCAAACTGGTGCAACCACTCTCCAAAACAGTGTGGAGTTTCCGAAGAAAGTAAAAGACAGAGCTCCCATATGAACCAGCAATTGCCCTACTAGGTATTTATTTTTTTAATTTTTTGGAATATAACACTATTTTTTTAACATATGCAATTATTTTCCATCATTTACAATACAGTAGTTACCATGACACTCCAAACAGAAAAGCAAAGTAAAAAATCAAAACCCCAACTTCTATTTCATGAAATTAGACTTATACAGAAATTAGAAGGTTAAGTAACAACTAGTTAATCACCTAATTTCACAGCTATCTGAAGTGGCAATCGTTATACAGCAGCTTATCTATGATACACTCAAGATACATGATACAATTTATTTCTTGCCCATAAGCTACAACACAGCCTGCTTAATACCTTTCCTTAAATTCCACCTCTATACTACAATATACTTGAGGTCCATGCAAAAAATAGCTATTTTTTATATAGGAAATGGATGATTAAGTCTTTGGTGTTGTAAAAGCAACTTCATTTAACCATAACCACCCCCACCACCAAAAAAAGAAGAGGAAAAAAAAAGTAAAGAAAATAATAAGGGAAAAACGCAAGACACACTTCCTAGGGGGG
>PISW01013225.1:0-27437 GCA_004023785.1 Mungos mungo
CAGGCGCCTTGAAACTAGTTTTATTTGTATTTATTTTTAATTTCATATAGAGAGAAAGCGTGGCTGGGGAAAGGGGCAGAGAGAGAGACAGAATCTCCAGCAGGCTCCACCTTGACCCTGGAGCTCCGTCCTTTGGGGATCACAACGTGAGTCAAAGTCAAGAGTTGGATGCTCATCCGACTGAGCCACCCAGGCGTCCTTAAACTGATCTTTTAGGTTTGAATTTCCAGAATTTATTGCTTTGCTGGGACCCAGTTTATTAGCCCGTTTTGGTGCGTCTGGACGTGTGAGTGAGGGTGGACATGCAAGGCGTATTGACTATTTTTGTGCTTCGGTAAGGTCGCAGTGGAAATAATCTAGTAGCTCCAGGGAGTCATAAAACCGCTGTTTAGAAATGCGTTTATCCATTAGCTAACTTGCGAAGGAGATGATTATGCTGGAATTCTGCCGCGGAAGGGTGTGGGACGTCGATGCTACGGTGGCCCAGGCAGCATGACAGGCCGCTGGTCTCTGGGCCTCACTTCCTCGGCCCTGGGGCCACCAGCGGCCCTTTGTTGGGTCTGTAAGCCTGTCCCCCCGTGTGCCCTGTGCTGAGCACGGGACGATTTTCATCGCAGCGGGGCGCTCTCTGGCCGTGCAGGGCCCCCATTGGTCTGGAAGACTCGGGTCCCGGTCTCCGTGTTGGCTCCGCCCTGTTCCCGCAGGCGTGGCTTGGCCCCAGTGAGCCCTGTGTGGGCACCGAACCCCAGAATCCCACGCAGCGCACACTCTCTCCCGGGGCATCCCCGAGGCCGGAGTCGCCCAGCTGGGGGTGGGGGTCCCTGGCTTCTGACCGGGGGCGGGGACACAATTCTGCACGAGGTAGAGACATGCAGTCCTCACGGCTCGTGTCGGGACTCAGGGGCAAAAACGACAGCCCGCAGGGGGACAGACAGCAGTCACGGACAGCAGGACGCCCGTTAGCGCCGTGAGGCCACGCCCCTGGCTGGCTGGTGGCGGGGACCCTGGGATCAAACTTGGCGAGTCTGCGGGCTGGCAGGGCCATGAGCAAGTGACAGGGGCCTTCGCGCTGGCTGTGAGGTCCAGAGGGGGCACGAGCAGGGTGTCCTGGGGAGACCAAGTGGCGGGTCTCGTGAGTGTGGGCTTCCCGGAGCCCCGGCAGGCCTGGACTCCTCCGGGGACGGGGGACAGTGCACACCTGCCTGTCCAGAAGGGCGGGCCAGTGTCCCGGGCACGTCCCTCCCTGCCCGGGCCGTGTGCTGGGATCTGGATGCGCCCGGTGTGTCTGTGAGCTCAGGTGGCCCCGGGTGGCCACCAGCGTGAGGCCCATTAGCATATGTCCCCAGCGCGGGGCCGGTAATTAGTGCTCATTAGTATTCGCCAGCGCGGGCCTGTCTGGTCTGGGCTCTGGGTGCGTCAGAGCAGCCTTTTGATTCGGGGAGACGCGGGTCAGCGCGCAGGCACTAATGAGGCCGGGACGTCAGGAGCGATTCCCGGAGCCGGGAGCCAACTCGGAATGCACGCGGCCAGCTCCCGGGAGGAGGAGGCAGCCGTGCCCAGGGTGCCCGGGCCCTGCACCCACCCCGTGGGGCCCCACGGACACAGCCCAGGGCGGCCCTGCTCCGACGCCTGGCGCGGGGGCGCCGGTGCCTGCTGGAGGCGGCCCCCCGTGTGCACAGCCCCCTTGACGGCGGGGTTTGGCCAACAGTCACACTGGAGCCGTTGGGCACACCGGTGCCGGTGGGGGGAGACCAGCTCCTTGTGGAACTCCGCCCCCCGGGGCCGCAGGACTTTCAGGGGGGCACGCGGGCAGGGGGGGCATGAAGGGAGGGCAGGGAGGAGGCTGAAGGGAAAGAGAGACTTCGACAGGACGCCAACGCCCCGGGTCTTTTCAGAAATGGTGGAGCACGAGTGTCCAGGGTGGGAAATAGTCTGTTCCCGAGGACGGAGCCCCTTGATAAAAAATGGGGTCTCTTTCCCAGGGCACAGGGTGAGAAAGGCCCCCCAAACGTATTTGTCTCTCAAAAAACCCTCGGGGAACAAACTCAGAGCTTTCTTCGCCGTGATGCTCTGTCTTTGGCTCAGTGTAACGTCCTGGGGCGGGCTGAGAGCCGGTGACTCCGTCAGGGCGCCCGCGGGCTTCTGCTGGGATTTGAGCAGGGTCCCTGTCCCCCTTCCCGGCGTCACGGGTGGGAACACGGGGAAATCCGGAGCGGGGAAGTTGGGGAGGGGACCCCCAGGCGTTGCAGGCAATTGCCGGATGAAGTCACGTTAACATTTCCAGTTTGGAAATACGCTTCGTTTCAACCTTCTCTTCCATCGGGCGTGCGGATCCCTTCGGGAGCAGGCAGAGAGAAGTGGCAGAGAATCCGGGGACGTGGGCTGCGGCCAAGTGTCCGCAGCCCGAACACCTGAGTCACGTGTTTGGGTCGATGGGCGGGAAGTACCGAGTCCTCGGTCATCGGGCCGCATGACACCACACCGAGGGTCTGTCTACACGGCTGTCTCTAACGCTCTTGGATCAAGACGAACAGAAGGCCCTCGTGCACGAGAGCAGGTGTCTAGCTGGTCAGGGACATCAGGGGGCCTGCACGCACGAATGTCCCCTGCGCTCCCCACCTGAAAGCACACTGTCCCCGTGCTGGACGGTGGGGCCTGCTAGACACTGTCCCCTCTGGAAGGCGGGCACCGGCTCTGCGGGGGGAGGGGCGTCTGCCATCCAGGGGATGGTGACCGTGACCCGTCCTGTCACCAATCAGCAGGTCTCACCTCCTGGAAGGGGATGCCTCTCCCTGTGGTGTGACCTCGTGACAAGCTGGTCCCAGGACGACATACCTTCTCTGTGTCCTGGAGGCCACGGGCGGGCCCGGGGGGCTCACTCTCTGTCACCCTCGCCTCTGCCCTCATGTCCACCCACCAGAATCTACTCACCTTTACGGCCCGGCGAGGCTGAAGTATGTGCCCCACCCAACTTCCTGTGAGCAAGTCCAACACCGGACCTCGGGGGGGCTGCGTTCGGAGGGGGGTCTTTAAAGAGGGGATTAAGATAAAATGAGCTCAGTAGGGGAGTCCTGACCCCATAGGACCTGAGAAGAGGAGGTCAGGGCCCAGACACACAGAGGGACGACCTCGTGAGGACACAGGCAGAGCACGGTGTCCACACACCAAGGAGAGAGGCCTCAGGAGGAACCAGCCTGGGCCTGGGCCCTGCCTGGATCTCAGAGTCCCAGCCTCACCCCTGCCTGGATCTCAGACACCAGCCTCGGCCCTGCCCGGATCTCAGACCCCAGCCTCACCCCTGTCTGGATCTCAGACTCCCAGCCTCACCCCTGCCTGGATCTCAGACTCCCAGCCTCACCCCTGCCTGGATCTCAGACTCCCAGCCTCACCTCTGCCTGGATCTCAGACCCCAGCCTCGGCCCTGCCTGGATCTCAGACCCCAGCCTCGGCCCTGCCTGGATCTCAGACCCCCAGCCTCGGCCCTGCCTGGACCTCAGACCCCAGCCTCAGCCCTGCCTGGATCTCAGACTCCCAGCCTCACCCCTGCCTGGATCTCAGACCCCAGCCTCGGCTCTGCCCGGATCTCAGACCCCAGCCTCGGCCCTGCCCGGATCTCAGACCCCAGCCTCGGCCCTGCCTGGATCTCAGAGTCCCAGCCTCACCCCTGCCTGGACCTCAGACTCCCAGCCTCAGCCCTGCCTGGATCTCAGAGTCCCAGCCTCACCTCTGCCTGGATCTCAGACCCCAGCCTCGACCCTGCCTGGATCTCAGACCCCAGCCTCGGCCCTGCCTGGACCTCAGACCCCAGCCTCCAGGACGGGAGGGATGAATGCGTGTTGTTGAAGCTGCCCCATCTGGGCTCTTTGTTACGGCAGCTCAAGTTCACTCATAGACATTTTCAAGCATTTGTAAAATAGTCTCACGTCAGTCCCAGTGGGCGCGCCTGGTCTTGCATCAGTCACGTCGTGTGCACACTGGTCTTGATCTCCTACAGTGTTGCCAGAGACGGAAGAGATTGGGGACAGGGACAGAGACGAGCATGCTGGTCCCCGCAGGGGGAGCGAGGAAGGGGATGGCGGTCCGTGTCACCCCTACGACCCGCGACTGCTGGACGGAACCCCGCCTCCCACCGGGAACAGCCCAGCCCGGCCTGCAGGGACGTGGTGAGGGGGAAGAAGGAGGTCACCCCCGCTGACCCTGCTTCACTCGGCTATTCCGGGAGCGGCCTTTCCAGCCGGCTGGGCTGCAGACTGGAGACACCGAGAGCAGGAACCCCGACGCCCGGGTGGCTGACGGCACAGCCGCCGCCCACGCCCACGTGCTGTCTGAGGGGCGCGCACTTCACATGCTGGGATGGAGACTCCCATCTCCCTCGAGGCCCCGCTGTGAGAAAGACACAGAAACGCAGACTGAGGGGCGCTGCCGTCCTTATTCCTCTGCACAGGTGAGTCTTTTCAAAGGACGGGATTGAAAGAAAGAGGCCGGGCAGAGCCCTGGGCGACAGGCAGCTCACCGGCCTGCAGGTGTGCCCGCAGGTGTGTGCACAGGTGAGCAGGTGGCTGTTTGGGCAGGTGTGCTCCCAGGTGAGCAGGCAGGGCGTGTACAGGTGTGCCCGCAGGTGAGCCCACAGGTGTGCTCCCAGGTGAGCCGGCAGGTGTGCCCGCGGGTGTGCTTGCAGGGGAGCAGGTGGCTGTGCAGACAGGTGTGCACCCAGGTGGGCTGGCAGGTGTGCCCGCAGGTGAGCCCACAGGTGTGCTCCCAGTGGGCCGGCAGGGCGTGCACAGGTGTGCCCGCAGGTGAGCAGGCAGGGCGTGCACAGGTGTGCTCGCAGGCGAACCTGGGCACCCTCACGCGGCAGCCGCCTCGGGGCCCATGACCCACCCCTCCCCTCCGCCCTGCCTCCGGGGGCAGCAGGACCCCCGGCTCCCGGACAGGACAGGCAGCAGCTAATGCGAAGCCGTGTTGACAAAGGCCGGAGGGAGGGACGGGAGGGGCAGGGTCGCCCCGCCGCCCCCGCCGCGCTCCCGGGTTCCCGCGCCGCGGGCGGCTCTCGGAACCTGCAAGTTTTTAGGAAAAGTTTACAGCCAGTCTTGTCAGGCGTTCCGTTCGGCCGTTTCCTTCCTTTCTTTTTTTTTTGTTATAAAAAAAAAAAAGAAAGAAAGAAAGAAAGCCCGCGTTCCCTCCCAGTCTTCCGTTTTCTGACACCGTTTTCCTTCAGAAGATCTCACAGTACAAGCGGGTACATGACATCCGCGGCGTCCCCAGCGCGCGCACTTTGCGTTTGATTTATGACATGAGCGCATAGGTGCGGCTGACAGCTCTCAGATGGAAGCCCGGGCGAGCCGGCTTTCAAGCGGGGCGGGCGGCCCGGGCGAGGCGTCCCGGGAGCCGGGCCGCTTTGTAGCGCCCGCCGCGCCGCGGCCCCCACGCTGGGCCCGGGCCGCTCGCTGACAGGCGGCGCGCACTTCACCCTAATCACGAATAAAAGCCAGCTCCCTGTAGGGTACACATCTTCTCTGTTTTGACATTGACCGTAATACATAATTTAACCACAAAGCCTGAGCGGTGTGCAACAAGATAAGAAAAGACCACAGAACTGGCAAATAAAGTGATGTTCAATCAGAAATCATATTTGTTCCTGATGGCGGAGACGCGGGCACTGAGAACAAGGGCAGGAGCAGTGGGGAGGGGAGGAGGGCAGGGGCGGGGGGGGGGAGCTGCCTGCCTCCCAGCCGTCGCCCAGCCGTGTTCCAGGACGGGGGCCAGTCAGGTGGACGTGCGTCCTGCACCTGGGGTCCGATGTGCCTCCTGCACCTGGGGTGGGGACGTGTGTCCTTCACCTGGGCTGGGGACGTGCGTCTAGCATTTGGGGTGGGGACATCTGTCCTGCACTGGGATTGGTCGTCTGTCCTGCACCTGGGATCAGACGTGCGTCCAGCCCCTGGGGCGCGGACCTCCGTCCTGCTCCTGGGATCGGACGTGCATCCTGCACCTGGGATTGGACCTATGTCCTGCACCTGGGGTGGGGACGTGTGTCCTACGCCTGGGATGGGGAACATCTGTCCCACACCTGGGATGCGGGCTGACAGTCGATTACCAGTAGGTCCCCAAGACCCGGAGGGGTCGCGAGGCGAGAGCACGCACTCCTGTTCCTGTGTCTTTGCGCGAAGAGGCAGACATCCTGGCGAGCACAGTCAACAAACATAGTCCCGGGACCGGTGTCCGTAAGCTCCCAGGAAGGGGAGAGGTGATGTGGGCAAGTGGCAGGGGTGAGGGAGGGAGGGAGGGCCAGGGCAGGTGCGTCCGTGGAGGAGGAGGCAGAGCCAGGCATCCGGCCAGGTCCGCTCTTCAGGCTGCTGCGCTGCGAATACAAGGTCCCTGCGCACGCGCTGTGTGGGGCTGGTGCGCACGCGCTGTGTGGGGGAGGTGCGCACGCGCTGTGTGGGGCAGGTGCGCTCGCGCTGTGTGGGGCAGGTGCGCACGCGCTGTGTGGGGCTGGTGCGCACGCGCTGTGTGGGGCAGGTGCGCACGCGCTGTGTGGGGCTGGTGCGCACGCGCTGTGTGGGGCTGGTGCGCACACTGTGTGGGGCAGGTGCGCACGCGCTGTGTGGGGGAGGTGCGCACGCGCTGTGTGGGGCTGGTGCGCACGCGCTGTGTGGGGGAGGTGCGCACGCGCTGTGTGGGGCAGGTGCGCACGCGCTGTGTGGGGGAGGTGCGCACGCGCTGTGTGGGGCAGGTGCGCTCGCGAGCAGTCCGCTAACTCGACAGCCGGATGCAGGGTCCGCGGGAGCCGCCTGGGTGCCGAGCGTGGGGCGGCGGGTGCCGCACACCTACAGGGACACAAGCACATACAAACTCACACTCACACACCCACACCCACACACACATATACTGCATACACACTCTACACACACACACACACACATTGTATGTACACATGACACCCCGCTTGCAGCCACGCATCACGTACAAAGCTACACACCCATCCACACGCCTTCACACTCCCACACACCCGTACACGCACACTAGATCCACACACGTGCACACACATGCCTGTGCTCCACACAACCCATACCGCTTACCCACAGCCCAGTATCCCCACACCCTCACACACACCCCATTACACACTCACCCGCCACACACATACACACATGCCCCAGCACACACACCCTCGGGCACACCCCATTACACATCCCGTCACACACATACACATACCCACACCCTCACACACACCCCACCACACCGACATTACACCCCCCCCACACACACAGCCTTACACACACACACACATACCCCACCACACACCCCATTACACACCCCTCCCACACACATGTACCCACACCCTCACACACCCTTATACACACCATTACACACCCCTCACACACACATACACACACCCCATTACCCACACTCCCGCCACACACGCACGCACCCCATTACACACCCCTCCCACACACGTATCCACACCCTCACACACACCTTATGACACACCCACTGTCACACATACACACACCCCATTACACGCACACCCTCACACACACAGACACACACGTGTCCCAGTACACTCACAGCGTCACACACATGCACACACACTCCCCAGTGTCCCGACCGGAAGAAATCCCCCCAGGGTGCCGCCGGGGACAGACGCCGCCCTCGTCCAGAACAGGTCTAGACGGACGCTCCTACCCCAGGGTGTGTCCGGCCTCCGCCCTCCGCCGGCCGTGACCCTGCAGGAGTCCCGGCCGCTCGCGACCCCTCCCGACGGGGCACCGGCTCCCCGTGAAACTCGACGTCCTGAGCCTCGCTGACAACTAACGCGCTGCCGCACGCCCGCGTGGCAACGATTATTTGTGCAAATGGAGAGGTGGCGCTGCGGGGGTCCCCCTCGGTCTTCCTGCCGCCGCTCGGAACTTCAGTCGTGTTGTGTTTCCGGGTACAGGGGTCCTTTCTGCTGTCGGACTTTCTTGCTCTACATCAGAGATGTGCGTGAGGTTTTCCTAATTTCCTGGTGTGTTAGAGCCGCTGGCTTCCCAGGGGCCGTGAGGAGAGACCTACTGATTAATGTTTAATGGTGGAGATAAAATATACATAAGGTGAAGATTGGGAGACAGACGGAATCATAACGGAAGTAGTTTTGCACACTTTGGTGATATTTCGCCTTGTTTTTTTTTTCTTAAACACACGGTTGTCCATGACAACGGGGACAGCGTCAGCGGCACACAGCTGTTCCCAAGCCAGGCCCGCTGGCCCCAGGGACTCGGAGCAGTTCTGTCCTGTGAACACCTCTGGAGAGGGAGCCACGGGACAGAATGCCACGGGACACAGGCCACGGGACAGAACGCATGGCGTACTGCTGGCCTCCTGGTCCTCGCCAACTACATGAGTGTGATCCTCACGCTTTTGTTCTGTTGTTTTATTATGTATCTACTAATCTATTATTTATCATTCAGCATATCTATCCATCATCTATCATATCGATCTGTCTATAACCTATCATATCTATCTATCCATCCATCATATCTATTTACCTATCATATCTATAAGGATTATTTTTTTAAAATTTAAATATTTTGTTACTTTTTAAATGTTTTTTTATTTATTTTTGAGAGACAGAGAGAGAGAGCACAAGCAGGGGAGGGGCAGAGAGAGACAGAGACACAGAATCGTAAGCAGGCTCCAGGCTGAGCTGTCAGCACAGAGCCCGATGCGGGGCTCGAACTCACAGACTGTGAGATCATGACCTGAGCTGAAGCCGGACACTTAACTGACTGAGCCGCCCAGCGCCCCTAAATATTTTATTTTAAATGTTTATTTATTTTTGAGAGAGACAGAGCATGAGCAGGGAAGAGGCAGAGAGAGGGAGACACAAAGTCTGAAGCAGCTCCAGGCTCTGAGCTGTGGACCCACGGACCCTGAGACCATGACCTGAGCCAAAGTCAGACACGTAGCAGACTGAGCCCCCCAGGCGCCCTTCGAGACTCCTCTTGTCCGGATTAACTCTGTCGTTACTTCCCTGGGGTCTCTAAGGTTTTCTGTAAGGTTGTCTGGGTGTTCTCTCCTACCATTTGAAAAATAATATTGTGTTGCCTTTTATTTTCCAAGTCTGATAAGTCTGATTATTTTCTTTTGTCTCGGTTGCATTAAATCACGCTTGCAGTAGGAGGTTAAACAGCAGTAGGGACAGCCAGCATTCCTGCATGTAAGTATGTACATATTTGTATATACGTACACAATACGTATGTAGACACATGTACACACATATAGACACGTGCATCTGCACAGACACATGTAAAATGCACATATGTATATGTATCATGTTACTAAGTAGCCACTTGCTCCTTGTTTGGTCCCTGTTTTAGGAATTTTGTCATGGAGTATTTAAGTGATTTTTCTCCTTGGACCCACCGTCATGGGAGTTCTATTAATACTTTTTTTAATCATATGGAACCATCCTTTTATCCGTGGTATGAACCCCACTTGGCCAGGGTGTACTATTTTCTTACAGTGGTGTTGCCACTACTTTATGTGGGATTGTTAGTTACTATTTACACGTGATTTTGCGGGAAGTCTGCGTGGCTGAGTCAGTTAAGCGTCCAAGTTCAGCTCAGGTCATGATCTCACTGCTGTGGGTTCAAGCCCCGCGTTGGGCTCTGTGCTGACAGCTCAGGGCCTGGAGCTGCTTCGGATTCTGTGTCTTTCTCTCTCTCTGCCTCTCCCACTCGGGCTCTGTCTCTCCCGCTCTTGAAAACAAATAAACATTAAACATTTTTTTGAAAAATATTTACAGTTATTTTTAGATGAAAATTCACAGTGATGGAAGTGACTGACATGCCGGGCGGCAGCGCAGCCGTGTGGTTTTATGTTACGACTGGCATTTGAGTTATATTTACTGTTTCTGCATTTGATGGGTTTTTCTGGTAGGGAAGAAGGGCAAACCTGTGATCTCACATGTGGGGAGGTGTGTGTTCTTGTGTTGAGGCTTAGCTTTGCATCTGGGTGTTTTAGTGCCTCCCCCGCCCCCACTCCCCCCTGCCCCCCACCCCTCCTCCGCTTGCTGTCTTAACCCCTTGCTCCCTGGTCTGTCAGTTTAGATGGCATGTGCACGAGCTTCCTGTGGCTGCGTTTCCAGCTTGGACACGGCTCTTTCCTCCATCCCCAGAGCCGGAAGCTCAGCTTTCTCTCTCCTCTCTGAACTCCTGCCTCCAACTTGTAAGGATCCTTGTGACCACACTCTTCCCCCCGCCCCCCTGCCCCCCGCCGGGTGATCCAAGATCATTTCTCAGCTCAGGATCGTTAGTGTAATCACACCTACAAAGTCCGTGTTGCCTTGTAAGGTGATACATTCACACGTTTTGGGTTAAGACATGGGCACCTTTGGGGACCGTTGTTTGGGGATTGGGGCGTGGATGTCTTCAGGGACATTATCCTGTCCGGCACATGGACAGCAGAACGCGGATGTCCGTGGGGACATTGCTGAGTCTACCATGTGGAGGATGTGAACGTGTTTGGGGCCATGATTCCGCCAACCACAAGAGGCTCTGATTTCCACCTGTTACCAGCACAGAAGTCAATTCCTTCCTCCTACTTCCTGTCTTCTTTCTCCCTCCGTTAAAAAAACTTTTTATTCCCTCTGCTTTGTCAGACCTTATAATGTTTCCACACTTCCCTTCCTCCACGTCTCTCCCCCTTAGTTTAGACTTGGTTCTACAACTAAATCTATCACAGGAATTGGAAGCTCATGGTCTTCTCGGCCCCCGAGCAGCAGCAAAGGTCTGGGTCATGTCTGGCTTCTTTGTGCTCCTGCTCGATCTTGTGGGTTTTCTGGCGGGAGTCGGACAGATTCTAACTAGGCCGATGAGGACGGCCACTCTCCTGCAGTGTGATGGCCCCGCTCGGTGTGGCCTCACTGCGTTAGCCCAGCAGACACGACCCCAGTGCGGCCGCTCTGTGCAGGGCGGACGAGCGGGCGGAAGTGCACGCGGGCAGAGAGCGCAGCGGGGGTTTTGCCGCTGCCTCATTAGGTCCCAGTCGGCCATTTGCTCTGAGGGAGGGTGTGTGTGCGTGCGTGCACCTCCCGTCACGCCGTGTCCTCTGGTCCCGTCGCTCGGAGGCAACGGACGCAGAGCGTGGGTTGTCCTTTCACAGAGAACGTGTCCACGCTTCTCTTTTGAGGACGGTGGAACCTGCCACAAGTCCGTCCCCGTTGGACGTGCCGGAACTAGATGTTTCTGTCCCACTTGGGTGCTGGAGTGTTACCCTGGGGTTTTCCCAGCCAGACTGGGGGGGTCTCTGTCGTACCTTCATTCATTCACTGGACTCAACTTTGGCTGGAGGTTGGCTCCTCCCACACCCTCCAAGCCATGTTCCGAAGTGACTTTATTTTAATCAATTAATTATGTATTCAAAAAAAATTTTAATGTTTATTTTTGAGAGACAGACAGAGACAGAGCATGAGAGGAGGAGGGGCAGAGAGAGAGGGAGACACAGAATCTGAAGCAGCTCCAGGCTCTGAGCTGTCCGCGCAGAGCCCACTGCAGGGCTTGAACCCACAGACTGTGAGATCATGACCTGAGCTGAAGTCGGATGATAAACTGACTGACATGTCCAGGTCAGAGTGGCGGAGCCAATTTGTCCACCTGCGTGGGGCGGGAGTCAAGGTGGAGAAGGAGTGGCGGCCGCGTGAGTCAATGCTGTCAGATAAGAATCCGGAAGACCCAACAGTAAACATCTGCTGACTTGGACATGAATCTGGGAAGGAAGTTGGCCATGTGCACTCTCAGTGGGAAGCGTGAAGAACTAGTCTCAGAAAGTGGAACAGACGCCAAGGAGAGAGGGGCAAGGAGACCTGGACGAGCGGCCTTGGACTCTGGAGCCATTGCTGCCGCCATCTTGAATTTCTCTACCGGTCCTGGTCGGCGTCATTCTCCTAAGATCCCAAGTGCTGGACAGAGAGCCCGATTCCCCGGAGCGTCCAAATGCCAGGAGGGCTGGAGGGAGCATATTCCTACCCTCACGGCCCCGTCCATCTGTTCCCATCCTGAGTGCAATGATTGTGCATCCAAAAAAATAAAAAATAAAATCTCACCCCAACCTCCCCTCCTGTCCACAAAAGCTCCCCTTTGGTCCAAGTGCGGAGAAGCATGGAACTCTCCAAGGCTGGCCCTTTTCTGAGTTATGAGCAGAAAAAGTTTGGACAGTTTTCACAAAAGTCAGAAACATATTAATTTTTCAGAGCCTGGTGAGTCAAAAATGGCTCGTCCAATTTGCTTCAAACTTGCCAGGCTGAGATGCAGGTTGAGAACTTTCCGGCCGGAGACGTTCGGCGGAGCGGGGAGGTCAGGTGAGGGCGGAGAGGCTGGGAGGAGGATGTGCTCGCCGTGCCTGGGCTCCTGGGCGGCTGTCCCCAGCGGGCGCTGTCCCCCGGGTGCGGGGTGACGGGAGGGCGCCGAGGGGACGCGGGGGGTCAGGAAGGACGCCGTGCTCACCGCAACTTTCTCCAAGCGCTTCTGGTTTATACGTAAAATCTCACTTCCAGGAAGCAAGGGGGTTTGGGGGGGGGGGAATTAGCGACATCTGGAACATGATTAAGGAGCCCGAGGATGGGCTGGGGGCTGGGCGCAGAGGAGCAGGGCCCCTGCGGCCCGTGACCGCTAATCTGCAGTGCGGGGAGGTCCGGCGCCTGGTGAAATATTAATGCCCGAAGCCAGGCCATTGTCTTCGCCGGCGCGACCTCTCCTCCTTGGAGATCCTGCCAGATGCTGGCCTCCTTCACCGATTTATTATCGGCCGCATCCGCAGGGCCGCCGGGGACCCCTGCTTCGTGCGTGGAGGAGCCTCTGTGTTTGCTGTGGTCGGGGTGACCAGCACCCCCCTTTGCTCCACGGTTCACTCAGTGCCCCCAAAATCTCTCTGGTGCCGTTGAGGGGAGGGTCCCGCATTCTCCTGCGGTGACAGCGAGTCCCTTCTGTGGGACGGCAGAGGCCTGGGGCCGACTCGGCACGGAGCGGGGTCGCAAGAGCCCCCACGCGCCGCGGCCTGCGGACGGAGTCGGCATGGAGCCTCAGGTCTTTGCAAGCTTTGTTTTTCTTTTAAGAAATCATGCAACCAAAGGTTTTAAAGTGAACACCTTGGGGAGTAAGTCGGTGGGGCGTCCGGCTTCGGCTCAGGTCATGATCTCACGGTTCGTGGGTTCGAGCCCCACATCAGACTCTGTGCTGACAGCTCGGAGCCTGGAGCCTGCTCAGATTCTGTCTCCCTCTCTCTCTGCCCCTCCCCCGCTCACGCTCTGTCTCTGTCTCCGTCTCTCTCTCAAAAAATAAATAGTAAAATGTTTAAAAAAATAAAGCGAACAACTGCAGGGCACTGAGCAACCATGCCTTCCGTCCGGTTCCAGAGTCTTCTCCTCCCTCCCCAAAAGGAGACCGCGTCCCCATGGGCACTTGCACCGTCCTCCTTGTGGCCCCTGTGAGCACGGATCCACTTTCCGTCTGTGGATTGGCCTGTTCCACACGTCCCATCTCCGTGGATCACACGGGACGTGGCCTCATGCGTCTGCTTCTCTGAGTGCCGTGGCTTCTGGCTCCATCCACGGGGCAGCAGGCGTCAGTGCTTTGGTCCCTTTTGTGGCCGAGTAAGATTCCCTCCACGGCCAGCCCCGTTCTGTCTATCTGTCTTTCCAGGGTCGTCTGTCTATCTGCCGTTCCGCGGACGTCTGTCCGTCCATCCTTCCACAAATGTCTTTCTATCCGTCCTTCTTCAGACGTCTGTCTATCCATCTTTCTTCGGACGTCTGTCTATCCGTCCTTCCATGGACGGGCATTTGAGCTGTTTCCACCTTTGGGCACCGGTGCGCGGGGCCGCGAGGGATGCGCAGGTGCACGTTTCTGGGTGGCTCACGCTTACATTTCTTGGATTTTTGAATCACCGCAAATGCCTTCTCAGGAGTCAGTAGACTTGAGTGCCATCTTGTTGAGGTTGTGAAAATCGGGACTCAAAACGTCCCAAACGGTGCTGGCTGCTCCTGAGTGATGGCAGGTTTGGTGGCAGGTCCGCGCTGACCGGCCACAAATGGTCTGTTCTTCTGGGTTCAGACGAGGGCCCGGCTGGGGCTCCTCGCCGCCCGACGGCGTGGAGACCACCTGGCAAATGCAGACATGCTTGTAGCCATGTCCGCGGCCTGGGCTGCAAATGGGTCTAGAGTCTCCAGTCCGGGACCTCGGGGCAAAGGGGCTTCAGCCTCACTGGTCAGTAGACCTGCTCCCACCAACAACGAGAGAGACCGGGCTCTGCCCACTTGTCATGGAGCACAGAGCAAGAGCCATCTTTTGTATTTCTTCTTGGAGGCTTAAAATTTAACCATACGCCACTGTCTTCATTACCCAGAGTGGCTGTAACAAATAACTCCGGACTAGGGGCGATGGGAATTCATCCTTCCCCAGTTCTGGAGACCAGAAATCTGAGATCTAGGCGGGGCAGGACCCGTGAGATCCAGGCAGGGCCTCTGAGATCCAGGGGGGACCCCTGAGATCCAGGCAGGGCGGGACCCCTGAGATCCAGGCGGGACCTCTGAGATCCAGGCAGGACCACTGATATCCAGGAGGGACCCCTGAGATCCAGGCAGGGCAGGACCCCTGAGATCCAGGCAGGACCACTAAGATCCCGGCGGGACCCCTGAGATCCAGGCAGGACCCCTGAGATCCAGGCAGGGCAGGACCACTGAGATCCAGGCAGGATCACTAAGATCCAGGCGGGACCCCTGAGATCGAGGCAGGACCCCTGAGATCCAGGCAGGGCCACTGAGATCCAGGCAGGACCCCTGAGATCCAGGGGGGACCACTGAGATCCAGGCAGGACCCCTGAGATCCAGGCAGGACCACTGAGATCCAGTGGGGACCCTGGAGATCCAGGAAGGACCCCTGAGATCCAGGCAGGGCAGGACCACTGAGATCCAGGCAGGACCCCTGAGATCCAGGCGGGCCAGGGCCGTACCCCCTCCAGAGGCTCCAGGGAGGGTCCTTCCTGCCTCTTCCAGCATCTGCAGCTCCCGGCAGCCCTGGGCTGGTGGCCACGTCCCTCCCATCTCTGCCTCCGTCTTCACGTGCCTTCTCCTCTGTGTCTGTGTCTTCTCTTCTGTCTCTTACAAGCACACCTGTCATGGGATTTAAGGCCACAGCCCTTAATCCCAGAGGCCCTCATCTGGTGATTCTTAATTACACGTGGAAAGACTCTATTTCCCATTTCCATGTTCCGAGGGGGCACAAATTTGGGGGGCACTACAACCAGCTGAATGAAGGCAGCAGTGAGTGGACCGGCCCGGGTTCAGCCACGAAGGCCAATGAAGGGCCAGTAAAGAGGAGGAAGGCCAGGCCGTTGGCTGTGGGTTTTGCACATTCGTTTCCACGACAGCAAGATTCAAATTCCTGCTTCTGCAGAGACGGCTTTTGAAGAGTCTGTGCGGCTTCCGGGACCCCAGATGGTTCTCGGGAAGCCGCTGGATGAGCTCAGTGTGAACAAATGGGAAGCAGATGAGAGACAGTTTGGATGAGCCTGGGGCAGAGAGACTGAAGGGGGCGGTGGTTTTTGGCTCCGGGTCTTTGCTGCGCTGGGCGGGGCCTCGGAAGGGGCCGATCGAAGCTAGTGAGGGTGTGGGGACCAGAGGCGGGGCCTCCTCCGGTCGGTCCACCTCCGGAAGGCGGGTCTGGGGGTCCTCCGGGCGCAGGCGCTCTGCGGCTGCTCCTGCCCCGCCCGCAGCCCTGTTCTCGCCGGGGCTGCGGTGCCCCTCCCCCCACTGTGGTCTAGGCGTGGGCGCCCCGGGCCGCCGTCACGCAGAAAGCCACTTGGGCAGGGGTCCTGGTCCACGTGGGGGAACAGGCTTCCGGAAGGAGACGCTCGGGTGTCGATGAGGCTCTTTTTAGGGCCCCGTCCCCTCTGCGGGAGGACCCAGCCGTAGGTGGGAGCCAATGTCACCGTTTAGAAATCACAGTCTGGGGCGCCTGGGGGGCGCAGTCGGTTAAGCCTCTGACTCTTGATTTCAGCTCAGGTTCCTGAGTTTGAGCCCCGCGTGGGACTCTGTGCTGACAGTGTGGACCCCGCTTCGACTTCTCTCCCTCCCTCTGTCTCTGCCCCTCCCCCACTCACACTCTATCTCAAAATAAATGAATTTGGGGCGTCTAAGTGGCTCAGTCTTTAAGCATCCAACTTCTGCTCAGGTCATGATCTCACAGTTCGTGGATTCGAGCCCCGCGTCGGGCTCTGTGCTGACAGCTGGGAGCCTGGAGCCTGTCTTCAGATTATCTGTCTCCCTCTCTCTCTGACTCTCCCCTGCTCGTACTGTCTCTCTCTGTCTCTCACTTGTTTGAGTCTGACTTCGAACCACGGAATCGCAGCAAAATCCTGACAGGGTCCTCATTTCGTTGTTTCGGGGCCATAACGCTGGTTTCCAGGAGTGCGGGTCACGGGAAGACCCCGTTTCAGAGAATTCAGCTTCCCAGTTGCAGCCGGGCTCCCGGGGAGGGAGAGTCCGACCCCGAAGCAGGAGAGCGTCCGTGATCAAAGACTTTGCAGGGCATGTTCCCGCCTGCGCGGAGCGGAGCCCAGCGCGCTCTGGTCTTAATTGTGGTCGGAGGTGCCTCTCCCCGTGCGGGTGGCCCTCCCGGTGCCCTGCTGGGGGCCAGGTGGGGTCACCGGCTCTCACAGGCGCCTGTGGCCGTCCAAGGGCCTCTGGAGACACGGCATGGGCTGACTCTGCCATCGGAAGGTCAGATTCTTCTACACTGAGCAGAGCCGGGTGCTCCGCTGGTGTTCGTGGGCAGCAGGTGCCAGGGAGGAGGGAGTGAGGTGTTTGGAGCTCTGGCGGCCGCAGGAGTGCGAGGGGTCTCTGGGGGTAGAACTATGGGCTGCGCTCCTTCAGGAAGCTTCCATGCCCTCCCCAGCGTCTGCAGGGAGCCAGCTCACAGTGGGCACCATCTCTCCCTGCTCTGCGCACAGACTTGGGTCTGGCCACACCTCGGGTCCCTCCTCCTCCCCGGGGCGGGGGGTGGGGGAGGCCCTGCCTCTCCTGCACGTTGTGACGCACCTAGGCCCAGCTGGGTGATCAGGACGCCCGATCCCACCTGCAGCGTCCCCTTTCCACGTGAGCAGACGCATTCGTCGGTCCCGCGGAGCAGGCCGGGGACAGCTCGGGGCCCCTAATCACCCTGGCACGTCATCGAAGTTCCTCTTCACCCGTTCTGGACGTTGACACACCGACACCTTGGGGACATCAGTCTGTCTCCCACGTGGGCACCAGGATGTGAACGCCTTTGGGGACATCTTTTCTGTCTCCCACAGCACTAATCAGATCTTTGCTGTCCCTGACATTTTCGTGAGACTCAGGCTCCTTCGAGTCCAATTTGTACCGAAGGGCACTGCCGACGCCGTGCTTAGTCGAGTGAGGAACCAATTAAGGGCAGTACAAGGTCGAGTTCCTGCCCGCGTGCCTTCCCCAGCTTTCTGCCTTGCGTGAAGTCCGAGGACCAACGAGACCGGGCAGGAGACAGCACCTGGACACACATGCAGTGTGCTGGCCGCTCAGTCCCTCCACAAACATCACGTGCGTGTGAGCCGCGGGTCTAGAATCTTCCAGTGTTATGCCCAAGTTTGTAATATCACTCCAAAAAAAAGACCAGAGACCACCAGGGAGACCGAGTCACACATGCAAAAGCAAAGGGCTTTATTACGGGCTTAAGCTCAGACTCACAAACTCCACCAATCCGTTGGCCACATGGAGGGAGACCCCCCCCAACAAAGGTGGGACAGAGCTTTTATGAGTTTGGGAGGGGGAGTTATAGGAAATGACGACACAGGCACAGTGCTCCAATCCCTACCCCCCATCAATACTGGCAGTTGTGGGAGCCAATCACAACATTTAGAGTGTTGACCAATCAGAGTGGGCCCAGGACCCTTACGTAGGGCATAGGCCCGCCCCTAGAAAGGTCAAAGGTGTCAGCAGGCGTCTCCTGATTGGGCGCCCCAAGAGTTGTCCCTCCCTCCCTGGGCAATGATAGGGAGAGGCCGGTAGCTTCCCCTTTAAGGACAGGGGAGCCTGAATCCGACCTGCGTCCTTACACCAGGTGCCGCGGTTTGCCTGTGACGAGCACACACGTCCTCCGCGGTTGACATTTCATTCCACATTTTAAATGTTTTTAGTGTGTTTTTGAGAGAGAGAGAGAGCGAGCACGAGCAGGGGCGGGGCAGAGAGGAGACGGAGAACCGGAAGCAGCTCCGGGCTCCGGGCTGTGAGCCCAGAGCCCGCGCGGCACCTGGACGCCGTTCTCGGTGTTCTGTGGCCTCACCGGACGCTGCTCTGCGCCTGCTGCAGGGCTCGGCGTCCCGCGCTTCCTGCCGTTTTACGTCGGCTCGCGGGCGCCAACCTCACAAGCTCGGGCGTGGCTTTCGCCCGCGCCCCTGCAGCCGCCGCTCTCAGGACGGGTCGGGGACACGCCCAGGGCCGGGCGACCTCTTGGGGGCTGTCGGCTCAGCCACGAGCCCCTCGGGGCTGGGGGGCCACTGGGACGCCCGCAGCCGCGGCGCGCAGGGAGAGCGCCGTGGGCGGGGCCTCCCGCGGTTCCCGCCCGACGCGCCCTGACGCGGGCTGTTCCTCCAAAGTCCGCCCGCTCTCCTACCGTGACATTGGTGTCACCGCAGCGTCTTGCAGCCCAGACAAGGCGGACTCGCTCCATTTCTACCGAACGCCAGCTCGTGTGCCCCAGTTAACGCCCGCGGGCGCCTGGCCGGCCCCAGCCCGGCTGACGGCCGAGCACACGCGGGCCCCCAGTTTTCCGCTCCGGTCACCCAGCGGGTCGTTGAAGAGCACGGGGCGCAGCTGCGACCGTCTGTCGAACTGGAGACGGCGTGACCTCCGGCGGCGACTGGAACGCGAGCCCACGGACGGCCCTCCGGGTGACGCAGCCGGCGCGTCCCCACCGAAATCCTGCCCGTCTGCGGGTGAGAGCCGCTGGAGGGGAGCGGCTCTCACTGCCGCCCCTTCACGTTGTGTAGACAAGACCCCACCGACGGTCTGCAACGTGGGTACTTGGAGCTGGCTTCAGATCTGGCTCGGGATGTCTTCTACCTGGTGACAAGCTCCGTTCTGCCCCGAGCATCCCGCCACCCGGGGTCTGAGGCTTCAGTTTTGATAGTTTTTGTTTGTGGACCACAAGCATCCCTGCATTTATCGCTCCGCTCAGCGAGCCTGGCTGGGGGACCGGGGCCTGCGGACTGGGTTGTGAGGCGGCCTCGGGTCCTTCAGAGCCACTAGGGGCACACGGGCCTGGGGTTGGGGGGACTCAGGAGGCCTTCATCCCTCCGCGGCCTCTCATTCCCTCTGAGGAACCTGCATTTGGACGAAGGCTTTGTCCACCTCGAAATGCCGAAAGCCGTCCAGGGCCAGGACTGCGGTCCGGTGACTCGGTTCATCGAAGAAGGAGAAGCTAACAAGTCCTCACCAGGTCCTCGGTGTTGCCGGAAAATGAGGGAAATTTGCCGAACGGCTTCCC
This sequence comes from Mungos mungo, assembly GCA_004023785.1. NCBI lineage: Eukaryota > Metazoa > Chordata > Mammalia > Carnivora > Herpestidae > Mungos > Mungos mungo. Next base: position 19,536 of record PISW01013225.1, read on the forward strand.
GAACCCGTGATGTCTGAACAAAACAGACCCACCCCTGCTCTGGGGTCTCGGAGAAACACTTAACTGTCCACCGCCATTGGCTACACGGATTCTCGGCCGCAGCCACGGGCGGCCACGGGGCCACTGCTGGTGTCTTTGTGGGGCTTCCTTTCTACTTAATGGGGTATTTAGATGACATTCCGAGTCCAATAAATATATAGAAACTGGAAAGACAGCAGCAGTCAGTGTGGCAGGGGCAAGGAAGGAGGGACTGGTGTCCTGGAGAGAATGGCCGCCATCTTTGTTCTGGGGAGAGCTGACCTTGGACCCCAAGAGTGAGGAGCAGGGCCCCACCCACGTGTTCCCTTTGCAGTTCCTTCCCGAACGGGGGTTCCTGAACCCTGGAAACTTCCTGGAAGGGGTCTCCGCTCCAGCACCTTGAACACATGCTTTGGCAGAGTCCTGCTGGTCCTGCCTGGGGGCGTCCGGCCCGTCAGCCAGCACGTCCCGAACATGGTGCAGCAGCCAGAGCCGGGGTCCGAGCGGCTGTCGTCCGAGGCCGCCTCTGCCCACCCGCCTCCGTCTGGGAGACTCTGCAACACCGCGGGCGGTGACGGCAAGTTCTTCCCGGCAGCTGACCAGGCCCTTCACGCCCCGCCGAGCCCGTACTGGTCAGGTCTGGGCTGGACGCACATGCGCGTGCGCCTCAGGGCTCCCCGCCGAGGCCTCCGTGTGCCATCCGTGGCCGTGATCCCGGGAGCCCGAGCGGACGGCCGTCCGGGGCTCCTGGCCGAGCATGACCGCCGCCTGGGACCCCACGGCCTGAGCCAGGGCCCTCGATGGGGCACGCTCAGGGAGGGGCAAAGAGCCACCACGAAAACAAGAGACTCTTCCGTGCGGAGGGATTTAGTCGAGGGGCTCAGCCAGCAGAGGACTCTGTGGGAACACGCATGGACGGGGAGCGAGTGTGGATGCATCTCAGCGACGCAGCAAGACGCTGCTGGGGAGGAGGGGCGGCCTCTTAGGACGTGGAGAGAAGGCCTCCGAGGTTCTCGGGCACGGAGCCCCTCACGGGGCTCGGCCGGCCTCCCTGGGGACGCGCTGCTCGGTCAGGGGACACCATCAGCTTGGCCACGGCTGGAGGGACGCCTCCCGCACGTGGTGCTCGCTGTGGACCGGAGACACGCTGCACACGTGCAGGTGCACGGCCCGGCCCGGAGGACTCCGCCCTGGACGTCAGCGCAGCCCAGGTCACGAATCCCGGTCTGCGGAGCCCAGAGCGGTTTGCGGGCTCTGGAAGTGGCTTCCCAGACGTGAGGTGGCCGCTCAGTGACCGAGGCAGCTGGCCGTCCGCTCTGGGCTCAGCCCTCCCCCTGGTGTGGCCGCCATCGCCCGGCACCGCTGGGGGGTGAGGACACTCGGGGTGACGGGACTCGGTCGGGGACGGGAGCCTGCGTGCGCCTCTGTCCGCAAGTCCTCGGTGCTCCCGAGGGAGGTGATGAACGTGCACGCAGGACCCTCGGCGCCCCGTCTGTGCCACACGCGGGGGTAGGCCCGGCTCCCCGTGGAGCAAGGTGCTGCTGGTGGCCGCAGAGCCAGCGCAAGGCCCAGCTCGGGAAGGCCGGACGTCCTGCAGAGCGGGGCACGGCTCCGCGTCGGTGACGGGGCCGGACGGAGGGACAGCCGCCGCTGGACGCTCAACCGCCGTGCTGCCGCTTTGGGCGCGTCGCCGGCCTGCGCTGTCCTGAACTGGAACGGGGGCGGCGTCCCGGCCCCACAGGCCTCTCGGGCCCGTCCCCGTCCTCACGCGTCTCCCGCGGCGACCGTCCCGTGGGCGCCACCGCGTCCCCCTGGAAGGGGACTGCCAGGTGTGGGCTGCTGCTCCGTGCTGCTCGCCACGGCCCCGTTTCACAAAGACAGAGGTTTCGGGGTGCGCCAAGGGCCCCTCCGGCCCCGATGCCTGCTGGAGACGCGGCCCTTCAGGGGCTCCCGGCCTGTTTACCCTGAAAACATCCTGGGGATTCGTTCAGAAACTCGGCGTCGGGGGTTCGTGTCGCATAATTTCCTGTGGTCTTTCCCCACCGGCACTGCCCTGCATTTCTTCCTGCCTTCCTTCCTCCTTCCTTCTGTCCTTCCTTCCTCCCTCACTTTCTTTCCTCCTTCCTTCCTTTCACTTCCCGGCAAAGTCTGGTGAAGAACTGAGCTGCCCGCGGCGGCCCCTGACCGCATGCGCCTCCTGCAGGAAAGCGACTCCACGTGGTGCCACCTTCGCAGGTGGTGATACCGGACAGGGTCATCCTGATGCTGCGGGCTGCCGGCGTGAGGCTGCGGGGCTCGCTCCCTGGAGCCCTGGGGTGTGCAGAGCCGAGCTCGGCGGGGGTGGAGGGGGGGGGTCTGGATGTGATGTCCACGGGCCCGTTCCCTCCGATGTCCCCCAGGCCGGGGGAAACGGCTGCTTCCCGCTGCGGACGGGTCAGCCAGGCCCCACGGCAATTCCAGGGTGACTCTGGGCACAGGCAGGGGTGCGGCCGAGTCAGGGCCCGCAGGCTGGGAACCGCAAGGTGGACTGTGCTTCAGCGGCGGTTCCGTGCCTGTGCTCACAGAGTGGGCACGGTGTGGGCCGTCTGCTTGGGCACAGGGGCTCCGAGTCGCTGCCGTGAAAACCCCGATTATGTGGCTGCGATTCTTGCCGGGGGGGGGGGGGGGGGGGGGGGGGGGGGGCTGTGCGGACACACTGACTGTCCCCGCCGTGCCGTCCTGGCCCCGCCGGCTCTCCCAGCCCGTCCCTGACAGCGGTTTATTTTCCCTTGTCCCCAACCCCGCGTGACGGCGCCCCACCGCAGCGACCCAGACACTTGGGGAGAAGCGCTCCCGATGTTTGCTTACAGTTCCGCGCGTCAGGGCGCTGCCCAAACACAGGCGACAGCCCAAATAAGCACCGGTAATTTAATTTGAGCCTGGCCGCCCGGAGAGGAGGCCAAAAACGCAGTGGGAGGCCAGCGCGCTCCAGGGGACCTGCCCCCACATTCCTGGGCGCCTCCAGCTTCCCCCGGAAAGTCATCCCCCCGCGGCGCCTGGAGTCACGATTGTCAACTGCATCGCGCGCCTGAGAACGTCCTCGCAGCCGCCGTGTTTGGAGCCGTTTAATTCCTTCGCGCCTGTATCTCTCTGTGTAGTTGGGCGCACGGAGGGCGGCTGAATCCTGACGAGGCTCTGGCTGTTTGGCCGCCGTACAGAAGGCGCCGGGGCTCCCCAGCTTCTGGTGCCCACGGCCTGGTGGGGGCTCCATGACGTGCCTGTCTTAGGGGTCCCTTTGCGCGGGCGCTGGGGACCCCGGGAATCCGGTCTGCGGCGCAGCGCCTGCGTGGGGCAGGGGCTCTTTCCGGGAGGCGCAAGCAGACCGGGCAGCATTGAGGGGCTGCGTGGGAACCCCAGAAGGAGGTGGGGCCCGAGGGGGTGCCCTTGGCCAGGCAGAGCCCACCTCCCGTCCTCGGCGGCGGGCGTCCCGCCAGCGCAGCGCACGGAGCGCACAGCCGTGCGCACCACGGCGCCGTCCCCAGGCACACGCGCGCGCAGGCCGGGCCGGGGTGGGCGGCGGTCCCCGCGCCTCCGAGGGGCGTCCCGAGTCAGGAGCCAGGCCTGGAACAGGGGGGCGCCGAGGCCTGGAACAGGGCTGCGCCGAGGCCTGGAGGTCAGGAGGGCGCGCGCGGTCGCGGGGGGCAGGTGCGCGCCTGGAGAGGGGCCCGGCCCGTCTGTGCGCCTCGCCAGCGTGTGGTAGCCGGAACCGCAGGATGAGCAAACACTACAGGCTTATTTGGAATTTAAGGCGTAGTTAAATATGCCCCTCAAAAAAGTTTTCCCACTTTTTTGATGCGCTGCTCCGGTATCAGGCTGTTAATAAGGCGGGACGCGTGGCGCGGGGAAGGAAGCTGTTGGTCTGTCAATTACGCGCGGCTGCATTTCTGTGCTCATTAGTATTCTTGGATGTCTCTAATTTACATCTAAATGTACTGACTAATTTTGATCCAATCATGTCAGAAATGATAGGTTCTGTGCGGGACGAGATGACAGGCGCGGCAGCAGAAATTGCCGCAGTGAAGGTTCCCCAGGGCGATGATTTAATGCCCCAGTCAGTCGGGGCTGTCACAGTCGGCGGCCAAATTATGACACATTCTGCCTGCGATGGACCCACACGTACGCGGCCCCGCGGAGCTCGGTTATTAAACCGGCGCCCCCGCCCGCCCCTGGGCGCTGCGTCCCGGCCGCGCGCGCACCCACCGCGCAGGCCCCCGGAGACCCGCTAATCACCCAGCCCGGCTGCGGGGGAGACCGGGGCCTGGAGCGACGGCTCCGCGGGCGGCTGGGGGGCGCCCCGCACGCGCGCGCCGTCCCCACACAGTCCCCGGGAGCTGCGGGCTGACAGCGGGGGCTGCCTTCCTCCCCTGGGTGTGGGTGTGCACGCGAGGCCGTGAGTGTGACCTCGTGCACGTGTGCATGCGCATGTGCGTGTGCTCGTGCATATGTGAGTGCTGGTGCACGCGTGTGCCTGTGTGTGTGTGTGCGTGTGCACGTGCATTATGAGTACTTGTGCGCGTGCATGAGTGTGTGTACGCGCTTACGTGTGAGTGTGTGTACGAGTGGGTGCCTGTGCCTGGTGCACACGTGTGCGTGTGTGTATTTGTGTCTGCGTGTCTATCTGCCTACACGTGTGTCTCTTGGCAGGTGTCTCTCTGTACACGTGAGTGTGCACGTGTGTGTGACGCTGTGTCCCTGTCTGTGTGCGCTGTCCGGCTGTAGGACTCTGTGGCTGGGCCTGTGGGTGTGCACCACCGTGGGGTCCCTGGGGGTTTATAACGGGGTGTGTGCATATCTCTGTGAGTGTGCATAGCCATGTGTGGGCACGCGTGTGCCTGTGCGCGCTGGAGCCCTGTCTCGGGTCCCCGTCCCTCCTGCAGGAAACGGAGGCCCTCTCTGCACCCCGGCAGAACCCCCTCCCGAGGCCCAGCCGGGCCCGCGTCCTCCCGCTGGGCCTTGAGGGGTTCACCTGGCCCGGCCGAGCCTGGGGGGCGGGAAGTGTTTATTTTCGTACCTGCTCTTTCCACTCCTCCCGGGGAGGAGCAGCACGTGGGGTTCATTGACGCTCCGGCGCTGGGTGTGGGCCTGGACGTCCGCCTCCGGGCCCCACACCCGCCCTGGGAGGGGACCCGGCCGCCCGTGCCACTGCCGCAAACCCTCAGATCCTCGCCGCAGGGGAGACGCGCTCCGGGCTTTCTCAGGGGAACCTGCGGGGGCTTCTCCGGGGCTCCGGGGAGTTCTACACGGCCGCCCATGACGCCCGAGGTTTTGTCCTGTTTCTGTCCCATCCCACCCGGGCACTTTCCCCAGGAAACTCCCTGCGTGCCCGGGGACGAACCCGCTGCCCCAGAGGCCGACCAGTGGGTGAATTAGCGACCGTGACGGGGTGACACCGAATGTAAACGTATTTCTTGGGGCCTCGCGGTCCCAGAGACTCAAGAGGCGCCGGGACGCGGGCTGCGAGCCCTCACGTTGGGACCGGGAAACACGACTCCACACCCAAGGAAAGGCGCTTTGGCCGAGCTGGTGATCTAAGGGAAGGCTGCACGTGCGGGAGGTTCACGATTGAACACGAAATAGCGACGATAAGGCGGGTCACGGGTTCGGTCCCGTTTGTCCTCCTTCTGAGCCCGCGCACAACCACTGCAGAAGCGATGCCTCCAGATCAGTAGGACAGCGCTGTTGCCATGGTATTTCTAAGGAGCTGGCTTCACACTGGAGCGTCCAAGACGGGCTGTGATGTGTCTTGTTCCTTGTGCCCATTTTGCGTTTATCATTGGAGAGGTTGAGGCTCCAGAGGAAAGGCGCTCAATGTGCCCCGCAGGTGAGAAGACAGCTGTGCAGTGGTGTGAAGGCAGGTGGGGGAGGGAGCGACGCAGGCGCCGTGTTCACGGGTGTCCGGAGGCCTGGAACTCCTGCTGCAGCCCTCACACCATGAGCCGTGCAGACCTGAGCAGACCATATCGCTTCTGTGAGTTTCCCTGGGGAAACACGGGGGCCTGGCTGACAGACCTCTGGAATTATTCCCTGTGTGGAATGGTGTGGCTGGATTGGGACAATCATGGAGCCCCTAGTATGTCCTAGGGCAAGCGTGGGAAGACTGCGCCCCGCCACCTGCTTTGGTACGGCCCACCCATAAACGAAGAATGACTTTTACCAGATTTCAAACACCTTTATTGGCAAATAATTCACAAAGTCGTGTAACCATCACAGCAGACGATGTTAGAACCTCAGAACGAAACCCTGCAGTCTTTTTCATCACCCCCCACGTTTGCCCCCCCCAGCCCTACGCCACCAGTAAGATGCCACTTGTCTTCATTGAATTCCCTGTCCTGAACATTTCGTAGACATGAAAGCATGCAGTATTGGTTCTACATCTTTAAACGCCCGTAAGCCAGAAGATGAATATTCTACAACGCACGAAAATGAGATGAAAATCAAATTTCAGTGCAATCTTCCGTTGGAACACAGCAGATCCTGCCCATTTACGTGTGTGTGGTCCGTGGTGGCTTTTGTGGGACAATGCCCACGTGGAGTCACGGCAGCGGAGACCGTGTGACGTCACCGTGGCGACTCAGTTGTGTTCCCCCAACGGCGTGTGTTGAAACCCTGCCCCCCTGTCTGACGGTATTTGAACTAAGGGACTGACGAAGGTGAAAAGGGGCCATAAGGGGGGAGCCCTGACCCCGTTGGGTTCGTGCCCTTGTAGGAAGGGGCAGCACCAGGTTAGGACACACGTCAGCCATCCGCCAGCCAGGAAGAGACTTTGCACCGGGAGCGAGATCTTCCGGCCTGGGTCTCACACCTGCAGCCTCCAGGTCCCAGGCTCCCGCGCCAGCCCCAGGGGCTTGGTTGCCGCGCACGGACCAGACTCTACGGCGCACAAACACGACAATATGGGTTCACGGGCAGGACTCCCACAGAGAGCACGGGAGGGGCGGCGGGGACGTCCACGTGGGCACCCAGCTGGACACGGAATGGCCACGGGAGCTGTGGTGGGACAGCCTCCCGCACTCTGGCGGAGGCCGGGGAGGGGAGGGGGCTGCGGTCCCGGCTGCCGACCTCGGAATCATCCCTGTGCCAGCCAGATGGACCCCTCGGGGCCAGTGCAGCGGCCGGGAAGGGAGGGCGTCCCTGCTCCTGTGGCTTGCTGCCCTCAGCTGAGACCCAGGACCTCACGTGGTGCCTCACAGGCTCTCGGGCATCCCGTTCTCTGCCTTCTGGGCCAAAAGGGCCCCCGAAACAATGTTGGGCTGAGACCCGGGGGCCCTGCTGACGGCCTGCAGGGGACTGTGGGAAGTCATCACCCCAGAGCCTGGCTAGGGCCACCAGAGCTTGTGCCCCAGGCTGCGTAGAGGGGCATATGCCTTCCCCCCGATCCTAGGAACTGTGGAGCCAGTTTGCAAACCCAACAGACCTTCCTGACAGGCTGCTCACCCCATGGAGTCCTCCTGTGCCTGTCTGCAGGAGTGCAAATAATCCGAAATCATGAGGTTAAAACAACAGACACTCAACCCGCCCCTCCCCGGCTCTGGAGAACAGAGTCTGAGATCCAGGCGGGGCAGGACCATGGAGATCCAGGCAGGACCCCTGAGATCCAGGCAGGACCCCTGAGATCCAGGCGGGACCCCTGAGATCCAGGCAGGGCAGGACTGTGCTCCCTCCAGAGGCTCCAGGGGAGGGTCCTTCCTGCCTCTTCCAGCTGCCGGGGCTCCAGGCCTCCCTGGGCTTGTGGTCACGTCCCTCCCGTCTCTGCCTCTGTCTTCACGTGGTTTCTCTTCTGTGTCTGTGTCTCCTCTTCTGTCTCTTACGAGGACACCTGTCATTGGACTTAGGGTCATCCTGATG